>VMDO01002391.1:90694-170175 GCA_007922755.1 Pedetes capensis | reverse complement strand
AGGGGAGGGGAGGGGAGGGGAGGGGAGAAAAAGAGAAAGGGAAGGAGAGAGGAAGGAAAGAAGCAAGGAGAAGAAAAATGAGGAGGAGGAGGCAGAAGGAAGGAAGGAAGGCAGGCAGGAAAGGGAAGGAGGGAGGAAGAGAAGGAAGAAACAGCATAACACACCCTTGACAATCACAACTTCTGAGAAAATGTACCAGCACTTGCTCCTACTCCCAACCCTGAGGCAGTAAATGACAATACATTTTCTAGATTTTCACAACAAAATAAACCATCCATATTTGAGAAAGCAAAAACAAAGGGTTGGAAAAGAGGAAGGAATGACAGAAAATAACAAGATTATAATGAAAACAGAAGTACTTGCTCTAAAGAAATTTTATTCACATATGTGAGTAGAAAGACAAAACCATTTAATCAAAGGAAAAAAAAGAAATTTATTCCAGTTCCCGAATCATAAATCCTTTTTACATTCACTGATATCCCCAGGATGAAAAACAAGCAAGACTCTTCAAACCCAAGATCAGACTATTTATTATAATAGAGACCATCAGGGGCTGGGGTTTATCTCAGTTGATACAGTGCTGCTCTGCATTCTCAGAGGCTCTGGGTTCAATCCCCAACACTGCAAAAGCGGGAGAAAGATGTGGCAATCCACTCCCAAAGCAATTCTGCAATAATCAGCCACTGAAAACCCTGTGAGGGTCATTATGAGTCAGACCCAACTTGATGGCACCTAACAGTAACAGACAACATCAACACACTCAAGACTCAGATCTACCAAACAGTTTATGTCTGGTATCTGTACATACCTATTGGTCAGTGTCCATGCAATACCAACCATTAAGCATTTTAAATACCACCCCTAAACCTAACTAATATATATTACAGAAGTCTTTTTAGAAGAATTAATGGTTCAGTTTAACAAACATTTGTAAAGAAGATATCATGTGCCAAACTCACTGTTAGGTACTAGGGATAAAAATGCAGAAGGCAACATATTTCCTTGCCCTCAAGCAGCTGACAGCTTAAACATAAGATCTAATAAAATATGACAAGTCAGCATTATATGAAAAAGCAGGAGACATTTAGGATAACCTGGGACAGTAGGAAAGACCATCTGAAGGACACGACAAGTATCAGGATTAGTAAATTAGGTGAAGCAGAAAGAAAAAGATCACAGTCCAGGAAAAAGACAGTAAGTATAAAGACAAGGAAAGTAGGAGGAGGAGTTCAAGGGGAGTGGGTTGAGGGAAGAAGGGAACTATTTTGAGACATAAACAAAAATATATTGAAGGGGATGAATCCCTCTACCACAGTGTGTGACTGACAGGGTAACAGGACTGATGAATAAAAAGAGCATCTCAAGAAATTTGTGTCTGAGCAAATAGACTTGGCTGGTGATAACATAGTATCACAATGTATCAGGTAAAAAAAAATTGAATTTATTGATATGTTAATATAAGATGTCTTGGGAACATTCAGGTAGATGAATCTAAAAGACATAGGCCATACTAATCTAAGGCTCAAGAAGAGGTCAGGGTTAGGGACAGATTTGACAATGGAAACTGTAACTGAGAACAAGATCATCTCAAAACTATATAGAGTAAAAAGTACAACGGTCTAAGCATTAGGGCCCTAGAGTTATTTAACATTTAAGGGAAAAAGATTATTCTTGAGTGCCCCTCTAAAAATGTGTCCTTAACTGCACCTACAAAGGAACACTACCATTCTTTACATGCCTACCGTCAAGACAACTCAATGTCTATTGCAACAACAACTATAAATTAATTACTTTTTTCTTTCTCTTACTATATACATGCTGTTGTGTTAGGTGCCGTTGAGTCATTATCTGACTCACGGTGACCCTACATATAACAGGTGAAACACTACTGTCAGTGTTTCTCTGTTATTCATAGGGTTTTCAATGGCTGATTTGTTTTTTGGTGGTGGGTTGCTGGGTCCTTCTCCCAAGCTTACAGCACCTGTTGTTCCTAGGTGGTCTCTCATCCAAGTACTAACCAGGCCCAACCCTGCTTAGCTTCCAAGATCTGATGGAATTGGATGCCAGCGTGCTACAGCTGCAGGCTATATATAGATTTTTTTTAATTGCTTAAGATGATTTTCTTTAAAAGCTCAAATTAGTTGAAAATGAAATTAAACATTCCTCAGTGACTAGACTAGATAGGACATATGCAGGGGGCTGGGGTGGGGGAAGTCAGTCCCCAAGGACGTATCTTTCTCCTCAGCAGTTAAAATGGACTCATCTCTGCCCACGGCCTTGGTCTTTAGGGTGGGGGAGATTCCTCAGTGATTATTATTTTTTAAGTAACCACTTCATTATTAGGAACAATACGTGTGCATGTTGTTTTAAATACTGTTATACCCAAGACAGAATCTACATCACAGAAGATGCCCCATACATGTTTATGGTTAATAATAATGAAAATTAGACTTAAAATATATAGAAAAATTAATTCAATTTATTTAAAAAGCACTTAACGTAAATGCAACAAATAACTAAATTAGCCACATTGTAAACTTAAAAAGAGATTCCCCTAATTTTGTTTTGAACACCTTCTCATGAAAAAGACATGTTTACAAAGTAATGATCAATACTAATTAAATCAAATTCCACACAGTTTCAGTACCTCACTTGTCAACCGTATTAGGAGAGCTGCAGCCTCTGAATACTTGCTTTGGCTTTTTAAAATTTCAGCACTAAGTAATACACATCTTTCAGCCAATACCATATTCCTAAAGAAAAACAGTTGAGAAAATATAATCAGCACCATAATAATATTTTAGCGAATCAAAATTACTCTGTGTTCAGCAAAAGATTCCAATTATATAGATTCTGAGTAAAAAGTCTATGTCCTAGCCAGGCATGGTGGCACACACACCTATAATCCCAGCACTAGGAAGACTGAGGCAGGAGCATTGCAAGTTCAAGGCCAGTATGGACTAAATAGCAAGACATTGTCTCAAAACAACCAAAAACCAAAAAACAACACAACTAATTGATTTTTCTTTGTGGACTACTATTAACAGTAATATAGAATTAGATTATTCACCTTTGAAAAAAATTTTGAAAGAAAGGAAGGAAAGAAGGAAGGAAGGGAGGGAGGGAGGGAGAGAGGAAAACAAGCTGGCATCACGATCCATGCCTATAATTTCAGCTACTCAAGAGGCTGAGGCAGGAGGACAGCAAGCTCAAACCCAGAGGCAGCCTGCACAACTTAGACCCTGTCTCAAAATAAAAAATTTTAAGAAGTGGGTTGGGGTGCAGTTCAGTGACAGCGCACTTGCCTAGCATGCATGAGGCCATTTTCAACTTCCCAGTATAGGGGGAAAAAAAAGTCGGGATGATAGCACACATCTGTAATTCCAGCACTACGAAGGCTAAGGCAGGAAAATCAAGAGTTCAACGCCAAACTGGGCTATATAGCAAGATCCTGTCTCTAAATAAATAAATAAGCAAACAAGCAAGCAAATAAATAAAATAAATTCTTACTGTAAAATTAAAATATGAGGTCTCTTTTTCCATAAACAGTAGCAAAAGATTTTTCTTCTTACTTCTAATCCTTATATCAGAATATGTTTGACTTTGAAACAGAGACCAAATCTTAGTAACTTGAACCCACTGTGAAAGGCCACTGTGATTTTTTTTTTTTTCTTTTTTCTTGAGACAGGGTCTCACTACATAACCCAGCTGCCCTCAAACTCATGATCCTCCTGCCTCCTAAGATCAAGGATTACAGGAATGTGCTATCACTTAAAGCATGAGTAATATTTTTAAAAAATAGTTTCCAAACCAGGTAGGGTTGCACATGTCTATAATCCTAGCACTGAGAAGGCTGAGGTAGGAGGATCATGACTTTTATAGTGACACCCTATCTTAAAAAAAAATAAAATTAAATTATGACTCTCAAAAATTACTATAGTGATCTATTACAAACTTTCTATAAATCATGGTTTTTCACACAAGGTTAGTATCTATGAATACGTATGTTTGTTTTAGTAAACATAAAAGAGTAACTTC
Organism: Pedetes capensis; assembly: GCA_007922755.1. Taxonomy (NCBI): domain Eukaryota; kingdom Metazoa; phylum Chordata; class Mammalia; order Rodentia; family Pedetidae; genus Pedetes; species Pedetes capensis. Next base: position 166,137 of record VMDO01002391.1, on the reverse strand, counting down.
TATTTACCAGCACTACTCATATATAACAGGCCCGGTCTTTTTTTTTTTTTTTTTTTTTTTTGCAGTACTGGGAGTTGAACCCAGGGCCTTGTGCTTTGCAAGTGCTACATCACTGAGCTGCACCCTCAGCCTTTTTTTTTTTTTTAACCTTTTGAGACAGGGTCTCACTAAATCATACAGACTGCTTCTGGTCTCAAACTTGAGATTCTCCTGCCTCTGCCTTCCAAGTTGCTGGGATTATAGGCTTGTGCCACGGTGCCCAGCAGCCTCAGTTCTTAAAATGTTTCTGAGATAAATTCTATAAACTCCTTTAAATCTTAACACTTATTTTACTTATTTATGTTTGATTTCTCACCTATTTTCCCAGGTCGTCAGGTACTGAGTCACAGGCTACAAATCCAGAACTTTATTAATGTTTATTTAAGCAACATTTTAAAATATCATTTGCATCATGCACAGTGAAGTTCTGAGTATTCAAGGGTTTTTTCCCAATATTTTTATTTATTTATTTTTCCCTTCATTGGTAAATGTTGGTGGGGCACAGTGTAATACAGCATTTGCTTTTGCTATTATGCAACTATTACATCACTTTTGGTTACACTTCTATCAACTTATGAGGTTTATGGAAACTTTTGACTAATATACGATAAAACTCATATGCATATTTGGGTTATGTTCCCCTCTTTTTCCCATGTAGTCATGAAGTTGCATGGTTTAAATTGAGATTATCCTCTCCCCTTTATTTCTCTATGTGGAGAAAAAAATGTATCAAGTATTTTTAGGATATAATCCCTATATTAAAAATAGAAACTGATATAAAAGAATTATAGAGAAAAATTGATTTGAGGAGAAAAAGGAGGGAAAAAATGATTTCAGAAAACAAAAGCAATTTGGAGTCAAGAGTGGTGGCACACACCTGTAATTCTAGCAATCCAGAGGCAGAAGCAAGAGGATCAAGAATGCTACACCAGTCAGGGCTACACAGTGAAAGTTTGTCTCAATTAAAAAAAAAAAAAAAAAAAAAAGCTGGGGTTGCTGGTACACACCTATAATCCCAGCAGCTCTGGAGGTGGAGGCAGGAGGATCACAAGTTGGAGACCAGAGGCAGTCTGCCTAACTTAGTGAGACCCTTTCTCAAAAAATAAAAAAATGGGCTAAGGGTGCAGCTCAGTGGTCTAGCACTTGCAGAGCAAGCAAGCGCGAGGCCCTGAGTTCAACACCCAGCACTGGGGGGGAAAAAAAATAAAAACAAGAACAGGATTTGGGGGAAAAGGTATAGCTCAGTGGTATAGTGTGTGCTCAGCATGTGCAAGGCTCTGAGTTTAATCCCCAGCATCAATTTCAAAAAAAAAAAAAAAAAAAAAAAAAAAAAAAAAAAAAAAGAAAGGAAAAGAAAGGAAAAGAAGGGAAAGGAAAGGAAAAGAAAGGGAAAAAGAAAAGGAAAAGGAAAGGAATCTAACAGTCTTTTAAGATAAACAGAATCTCAACATTACAAAGTGGAGCATGGCCAAACGTGGCAATGCACACCTATAATCCCAATGCTCAAGAGGCCAAGGCAGGAGGATTTCAACTTTGAGGCCATCCTGGGCAACACAACAAATTCCCAGACCAACCAGCCTGGGACATATAGTGAGAGGCTATATGAAAGAAAGGAAAGAAGGAAGGAAGGCAGGCAGGCAGGCAGGCAGGCAGGCAGGCAGAGAAGCATGGCATTCTAAGAGGGCATTGGTTGCAAAACTAAAATGTTATATTTCCTGTATTTTAAGAAAATTTATTTATATATTAATATTTCTGATATTTCAGGGAGATTCTTAAAATTGGTATATATAAATGATACGGTATTTGTAATTTATCCCAAAATATATATTAAATTGGTGACAAATTCTACCAATTATGGTAACTCAGAATGAAGTTATAAGGTAAATAATGCATAAAAGTAAATATGGATTCAAAAAAAATAATATGGTCTGTTGTGTACAGAAATACAAAACTGGATGGCCAAGATTTATTTGGCTATCTTTATCACTAGATATTTGCCTTTCTTTTCTGCAGCAGTCCTTATGTTCTAGACTGCACAAAGTGAACTCCACAAGTTCTGAACTGCACAAAGGGAAGGAAGATCTTTTCAGAGAAAGAATATTCAAACTACTTGAAACACTTTTACTACTTTGGCTTCCTTAGTACTTTACTTGTTGTTCTTAGTACTTAGTACTTTACTTGTACTTAGTACTTTACTTGTTGTTCTACATTTTTGAATCTCCTTTTCAGCCTACTTTAGTAGTTCCTCTTTCACACAGAGGATTTAGCTCCTGCTAGAATCTGAAAATGTATTCTTGAATAGATTATGAAGTATAAGAGGTTAGGCAAGTTAAGCTTTTTAAGATTCAGTTTTTTAATGCTGAAACAGGAATAACAGCACCTACCATATTAAAGGTCTGTTGTGAAGATTAAACGAAAGTATAAACTATTTGGTCATAGAGGCAAATGGTGAACACTCAATACATAATTTTTTTTAATTATGAATATTGTTGTATAATTACACTTCTACTTGAACAACATTACAGGGGTCAAAGTAATCTACATCTGTCTTCCAATGCATATGTTCTATAATAGAAAAGTTCAGCAGGGAAGTACTCACCTAGCATGCATGAGGCCCTAGGTTCAATCCCTTGCACCACACACAGTCAAATCAATCTTTCAGAAGAATAACTTTTATGTTAAGGCTATACTCAAATATTCAGTAATTTCCCATTTTGTTATTTTTGTTAGATGCCTTCGAGTCAGGTCCAACTCACAGCAACAATTATAGGGTTTTCATTGGCTGATTGTTTTGGGATTGCTTCGGGAATGGATTGTCTCATTCTTCTCTCATTTGTTTTTTTTTCCATTTACTACTATATAAATCTTAATTACAGCTTAAGAATAATAGTAATAAATGGTAGTTAAGGCTCCTCCCACTGATTTACTTCCAACTCCTTTTCCAAATTTATCACCAAATACTTATCATATGTACAAACAATCTGACCTAGCCAGAGCTATTTCTTTTCTTCAGTAATATTGTGTCCAAATGCTTATTCCTGTAAACCACAATTCCAGAAATGTCTTCATGGCTATCACATACTAACCACCTTTCTTTCAAGATCTACTTATCAAATATCCCATGAAACCTCCCTCTGACCACTTCTGCACCAGGTCATAATCTCCCTACAGGTGGTGAGTTCTAATAATACTATGTATACAAAATACTTCTCATGTTTTCCCATGCACTATTATTCAACTCTTTGTGCTTTGCCTAACTAATAAGGAAAATTCAAAAAAGGTAATTTCTGGCATGAGAGTAGGTAATGTCAGAAATGTCCCACAATACAAACCACCCTTGATATAACATATAACCTCAACATTATATATAATAAATTTCTAATCCATAAATCCAAACCAAATAGGAAATGAAAACAGAATGTTATTAAACACTAGTTTTTCACCTCAATTTGTCTCTGACTACATTAACTGGACTTGAGAGTCTGCAGCATGAAAAACCAAGAACCATGTGTAACTAATAACATAAATGTCAATTTTACCTCTAAATGGGAAAAATATAACTTTCAGAGTGACCTACTTGCAGATATCCCTGTATGTCTGAATTGCTGTATCCATATAATGAGCAGGATATGGCCTAGGTGCTCCTGGTTGAAGAAAAGCTGACACTGCTGCCATTTCCTAAAGAAAAAAACACAATTTATACTATTTCAAAAGGAAAAATATTCTTGGGGCTTGGCATTCAGGAAATGTAAAATGTGAAATGAAAATCTGTTGGAGTCTCTTACGGTACATACATATATGAACATCTTAATTTAATGCAGATTCAAAACATATTTACCAGTATATGCATTTGTCTTAAAATTCTCAAGTCAAATTCCAATCCGTACAATGAGATTTCAAGTTGTGCATGGTGGTGCAGACCTGTGATCCTAGCACTCAGGAGGCTAAGGAAGGAGAATCATGAGTTCAAGGCCAGCCTGGGCTAAATAGTATAGGAGTTCCCAACCCCCAGGCCATGGACCCTGTACCAGTGCGAGTGGCAGGTGACTAAAGGTTCATCTGTATTTTCACAATTAAATATAATGTGCTGGAATAATCCTGAAACTATCTGTGCCAATGGTCAATGGAAAAATTGTCTTCTATGAAACTGGTCCCTGGTGTGCCAAAAAGGTTGAGGACCACTACCATAGTGAATTTAAGGCCAGGCTAGGCTACATAGTGACACCCTGTCTCAAAAAATGATAATAAAATTTTTTTTTTAATTTAAAAACAAATGAGATCTCTAAGACATATAGTAAACACTTTGCCTTGTGGTATACATAAACTACACCAAGTGAGTCTAGATTAAGATTTCTGCTACACTTTGTGTTCTTCACTAACTCTCAATGAGTAGAGAACAAACCAATTATGGAATCATACAGTGTGAATAATACACAGTTATGCATCACTTAATGAAGATACATTCTAAGAAATTTATCATAAGGCGATTTTGTTGTTCAAACATCACAGAGTGTATTTACACAAACCAATGTGTTTACTTAAGTGATGTAATTTTGAGATCACCACCATATATTCAGTTCATTGTTATCCAAAACATCAGTATCCTCGGTACAACTATAAATTTTTTCCATTTTATCTACACATTTTAGCTGTTTAAGCAGAGGTAACAGCTATATGACAGAGAACAGTTTAACATGGAAAAATAAAGGTATATTTACCATAACGCACACTTGAAAATAACTGCAGTTTGTAAAAGCTGCTCTAAACCTCTGAAAAAAATAGGGTTGGGACTGTTTTCTTGAAGCTTATTCATATGTATAACCAAAGCATAAGCAAAAATATTAAATGAAACTTTAGAAGATGACCTATATAATCCAGACAGGCAATTTAACATGACTGGAGGTTAACTCAGGGAATATAAAAAATGCCAATACATAAATCCCATTGGGAGGACAGGTAAAGAAAGCTCCTAAAGAGTGAAGCTACCATGTGCATGAACATTGGAGGAAGTATGGCCTGCCTTGAGCCCAGAGGTGTGGAGGGATAGAGATATACTTCTCGGCAGAGTACATCTATGTGCTAGACAGTATAGGCTTTTAAGTTTTTGTTGTTGCTCTTGTTTTTTTGTGGGGCTTTTTGTGTGTATGGTTTTGTTTTTTTTTTTTCTTGAGACAAAGTCTCTCTGTGTAGCCTAGCTGGTCTGGAACTCACTATGTAGACCAGGCTAGCTTCAAACTCATGTCGATCCTCCTGCCTCAGCCTCCTAAGTGCTGGGATTATAGAAACAAGCCATCACACCCAGCTGGCATTCGGTTTTTATTTTCTTACAACACAGTCAAGAACTGGGGACACAGGTCAGCATTACAGCACTTGCCTAGCACACATAAGCCCTAGGTTTAATCACCAGTATCAAAAAGGAAAAGAAACCCAAAATACCAACCAAGGCACCTGCTGCATAAAGCATTGCTTGATCATTAAGAAAATCTTTCTTTGCAGTATGATAACAACTGTAAGCCAAATCGTAATGCTGCACCAAAAAGCATAAGTCAGCCATTTTCCTGATTTGAAGCTCTGGTGCTTCTGGTGGATACCTATAAATACAAAATAAGTAAAGAAAATAACTGATAATTTATGTTCCACAACACCATGAAATATAAAATGTGTAACAAACTATTCAAATATCCAGAACATGAGGAAAATTGATCCTGTTTTACAAGAATTCTACTTCCAAGAAGAGTGTCACTTTTCAAAACTATTTGAAAACAGAAAGTTACTTATTTACAACCCTGGGAACTTCTTAACAGCAGGCAAGCATCACTACGGCCAAATTATGAAGGTGACTTACGTATATATACAACCAGGAAATAAGCTAAAATCCACATGGATTAATTTTATTTTCTCTTAAAGCAGGTTTTTCCAGGGGGGCTGAGGTAGAAGGATCTCAAGTTCGAGGCCAGAGGCAGGCTGCATAATTTACTGAGGCCCTGGGTCAAAATAAAAACATTTTTAAAGGGGGTTGGGGGTTCACCTCAGTCATAGAACACGTACAAAGTATGTGTGTGTCTCTGGGTTCAACCTCTCAATATTGGGAAAACTGTAAACAATTTTTTTTTTTTTTTGCGTGCTATACAAGTTCTCTACCATTGAACTACACCCCCCAGCCCATTCTTTACTTTTTATTTATGTATTTAATTTTTGTTGTTGTTATTTGTTTGTTTTGAGACAGAGTTTCACTGTGTAGCCTAGATTGCCCTGGAACTTGCTTACATAGACCAAGCAGGCCTCAAACTCACGTCAATTCTCTTGCCTCAGGTTCTCAAGAGTTGGGATTATAGGCACATGCCACCACACCTGGCTTTTTAGTTTTTGAGACAAAGTTTTGATAAGTTATGCAGACTGCCTCTGGCCTAGAACTCTCAATCCTCCTGCCTGTGTCTCCCAAGTTACTGGGATTACAGGCATGCAACACAGCACCTGGCAAAACAGAGTTTTGTGTAAAACAAAATTTAATAAACATATGCTGTGTCTTAGAATCACAGGCCAAACATTTTAGTTATGAAAGGGTTATTAAGGAATAGATAATCTAACTTCATCTCCTTATAAATAGGGAAACAGACACAAAATGGAGTGACTTTCACTTAAGAGTTTATTTTTAAATGTCTAATTACAGTTGTTTTATAAATCTATATATTTTACTTAGAGTCATTTTCATATCTACCTGAGTTTTACCAACATGAAACTAAGAATTTAAAGAGTCATTTTTGTAGGACATCATGTAGTCAAATATAGGCAGAATTAAACACAGAAAAAACAAAAATAATATTTTACTCACAGTAACCCAGATGTATTTTTCAGCTCATTAATGCTCTTTTCTGGAACTTTACTGCCACTAAACCATTTTTTCGTTGCAGAAAATAGAGATCGACTCAAACCTTTTCTTGATATTAGCTAAGAAAAAAGATTAAATATGTTGACAACTATAAAGGCTTAAAAATTGTTTTATATACAAAAAACTTCTTAAATAACTAACAAGCCTTAACAGTGAGTGATAAATGTTCTTTTTTGTTTTGGTTTTGGTTTTTTCAGACAAAGTGTCCCTATATAGCCCAGGCTGGCCTTGAATGCGTGATCTTCCTGCCTCAGCCTCCCAAGTGCTAGGATTATAGGCATGCACCAACACACTCAGTAAAATGTTCACTTTAATAACACCAATTTTAAAAAACCTATCTAATACACTGGCAAAATCCTAGTAAAAATGAATAAGCTTCTTCTAGGGTTAAATAGAGTTTCATCACTGATACTAATTTCAGTAAGTTCTAATACTGGCCTATCATAAAACAAAAATAAAAACAAAAAACTTCAAATACCTTAAATAACTTGTACTACTACATTTTTTAAATCTATTATTTACTTAAATTTGAAAAATAATAATCCAAAAAATTAAGTCTTACCTGATCATTTAATTGCCGAATTGTTTTCTCTATATGTGGCAAAAGACCACGAAATGTAAACTCTTGTATAAACTGTCGAATTCTATCATGATCAGTAAGTGTCAAACATGCACCATGAATTATTCCAATATTTGTTTTCTTTGTTTCATGTAATGATGCAGCAGATTTTACATGTTCTGGGCCATCAATGCTGTTAGAAGCTTCACTGGATTGGTCCAATTGAAGTGGGTGAGCTCTAAAGTTATTTGGTAAGCCATCTACTAAAAAACAGATCTTTCTTTTACTATCAGAATTCAACAGGAAGTTGTGATAATACTACCTTATTACTAAAGAAACTGAATAATGATAGAATCCTTTATTTCTGTATATCTTAGAAGTCCAAGATACAATAATATGAACATTTCTCTAAAATTAAAGGACTTTGAGTTAATATGGGCTTAACATATAAAAGAAAGAATTCAGGTAAATCAAGATAAAGAAAAATATAGTTTAAAATAATATAATAAATTGCTCTTTTTAAATTTCCTTTTCTTTCCTTTTTTTTTTTTTTTTTTTTTTTTTTGAGATAGAGTCTCACTAAGCTACACAGGCTGCCTCTGGCCTGAAACTCACAATACTCCTGCCTTAGTTTCCCAAGTGCCTGGGATTACAGGGATGTGCATGGCACCCAGCATGAATTACTTTCAAATAGTACATCTAAGCCATATAAAAAATTACAACAAGGCAAGCACAGTGGCATGTACCTATAATGCCAGCACAAAGGAGGCTGATGTAAGAGGATCAAGTTCAAGGCCAGCCTGGACTACACAGAGAGACCCTGTGTCAAAAAACAAAATTTAAAAAAAAAAAATACTTTTAGAGCTATCATTATCAAAACTGTAATTTTAAATCAGAAATACAGTTCCCCAAATCATGTGAATTTGGGAAATAATGCTACACATCATATCCTTCCTTGCTTTCTATAAATATATTTTAAAAAGAAATCTGACACATTACTCCTATAAAACAAATTTTTTTAATGTCAAAAAAAAAATCAAAGGACTCAATAAAATCTTCACAAGAAAAGCTAACCTATACCAGATGTGGAAGCACACTCCTATAATCCCAGCACTTGGGAGGCTAAGGCAGGAGGATCACTAAGTTCAAGGTCAGCATGGGCTACATAGTGAGACACTGTCTCACAAAAGTAAAGGAAAGGAAAGAGAGGAGAGGAGTGAGGACCGGAGAGGAGAGAGGACAGAAAAAGAGAAGAGAAGAGAAGCGAAGCTTGGTCATTATTTTTGTTATGAAAATGTTCCCTATTTTATCTACAAAGGTTAGCATATTTGGACAATAATGTATATTTTCAATCAAAAGAGAACTTAGAAAAAGTATATCAAGACCTTTGACTTCGTTATCTAATCCATCCAATGAAAGCAAGTTACTATCAGAATTTTTATTTGAAGTTATGGTACAAGGGCCATCTTCATAAGATTCCTATCAAAATAAAAAAAAGCAGCAATTATATTTAATCATACATAAAATACCACCAAATCCATCAATAACTATGGTTGCTCTGCTAACGGTTGGCTTCATTTATTTGCTAAAGCAACACTCTTTTCTTCCAGTTTTCTAAATTCCTAACTTCTTCCATGAATCTTATTCTAACACACCAAGCCACACCTGCTATATTCTTGAATTCCTTTTCATATTCAACCTTCTAAACTAATTCTTCTGAATTCAAATGGTCTCTATCTCAATTTATCTGTTTATATGTGATGTATACATATATACACACGTAACTATACCCATAGATATTCAGATAGGCACATCCATATGCCTATGAATCTTAAGGAATAATGGCAAGGGAGTTGGACTACCAGAATCAAGCAAGAGGAAAAAAGAGAAACAGGTGCAAAATGTCATAGGCCATGGACACAGTACTAGTAAACTGGAGTTAATTTTGAACATACTGAAGTGTTTGGGGAAAATATCCAATGCAGGGTTTATTTCTACAAAGGCATTGGTTTCTCAATTAACAAAAGTTAAACTAAAAATACTGAGACTACTCCTTGAGACCAGGAAATATCAGGTCTTATTCTGAGTGGACCCAACTAGATGACACCAAACAACAATATTCTAAGTGCCAAACTTCAAGGGAAATATATAACCTAGATCTTAATAAGAACATGACCAAGAAAGGAAACTGTCTAAAACTACCTTTTGAAATAGACTTGATGAAACAAGGGATATTTATCTTGGAATAATACAAAAGGGGGCATGAGAGCTATCCTTCTATACTCCCAAAGTTGTCTTAATGGAAAACTGGTATCATCACTCTCCCCATCTCCAAAGGACCAATGCATACAAAGTGAAAATCTTTGGTTGATCCTCAAGCTTTTCAGAAATAGAATTAGAATGTGACACCTAAGGAGATATCAAGTAGATGAGGTCATTCATAGGTTTAAAGGAAATTAAAGCATTAGATCAGGGGTTGAGTTTGATAACCTTTAAACTATTCTCAAACCCTAGGCTTCAAAGATTCTAATTTATAGCCTCTCGGGTCCCTCTGTATTACATTAAAAGCTCTCAAACTGGACAATCTGATTTACATTCCCCTTCACAATCTCAGATGGCTAAACTCTACATAGATTTACCAAGACTACTTTTATTCTGAGAATGGTCCTGAAAGAACACTTAAAAAAAATTCTTTCACATCAGATTGATTCTTTTTTGTCTAAGGACTTTCCCACAAACATAATCTTAATGACACTCAGCAATCATTTCAATACTAAAGTGAGTGAAGTATCAGGATAGCACTGTGCTTAAAAATTCTGTGTGTCAGATAGAAAATTAAAGCAATAAGATTTTTAAACAATATGTACATTAGAAGAACATTCCATTAACTTTTTCATAATTAACATTTTTAAAAACAGTATCACATAAAGAGCAAATAACGTATTTAATCGTACAAAATGTAAATGCATTTTGCATTTGCTTATGAAATTCTCTTTCTAAATAAAAAACAGTCAACTCTTAATTATCTAACCAAGCAAAAGAATTTAGAATTTGACTACTACCAAGTGGAACTGAACCTTAAATATTTGAAACAATATGACACCTTACACCTACCCACTTCAGCCAACAGATAAATAACTAACATTACTCTAGAATTTTAGATTTAAGAAAGACATAAGTAAGGAAGAAATGCTTCCTAAAAATTCAGAAGAAAAGGAAATCAAAAGAAAGTTAGGGAAAAAAAGCCCACCCACCTAAAAAGTATGAGCTCCAAAAGGTGGCCATAGAACAGCATGTTGAAAATGTAGGAAGGCAACCCCAGAGCATGTGAATAATAAAGAATTGACTGTAAGCATTCATAATGAATTAAACAGACAAGTCAAAAATTCTATTCTCTATATGTCTAGTCAATCTAATTCAATTCTTATTATGTAATTCACTTTTCATCATTTAAAAAAATGAGCAACTAATACTATCCTATATGTGAAAAAAGTTGTAGTTGGCTAAAAATAGCTTTTGAACCACTGATTTAAGAGGTCATAGCTAATGGATCAAAACAAGTCAGACTCCATAAAATAAATATTACTAAGTGTACCAACTAAACCAAGACATAAAAAATTCTACAATTATAGTATTATATCGTAAAACAATGTTTGTGGTTTGCTTCATTGTTGTTTTTCACATATACCTGGTTTTGAATACTATTTTTCTGGAGATACTGACTCCAAGGATCTGGTATCTGTTCATCTGATGCTCGGTTTGACGTTCGAGAGTTAATTTTAAGTAAATAGCAACCCTGAGTTCCATATTTCTGTTTCATTTCCTCATAAATTGATTCAGCCCTAAAAAAAAATTTTTAAAGGAAAAATCTTTGTAATAACACAGGAGCAGACCTTGGACAATAATAGATCTTAAAACAATATAAATACCAAAAAAAGGTAAAACAGAAAACTATAGGATAAAATAATTTAAGCATTAAAATGAAAATCATGATTCTAACTGAAATTTAGATCCTAGTTGAAATTTTGGCTATCACTTTAAGGGAGAGTTTATCAATGTGTGTTTCATGGAATAAAATTTTGTAAGACAGTCCTATCTGTTACTCCAAAAGATAATTCTGGTGGTCAAATTAGTTTAGGGAAACTACAGAAAACAAAACAAATTTCTTTATAGCACAGACCATATCTGAGTTTTCAATGTGCTAATGTGCAGAACCAATTTCCAAAGAGAAGCTTCACACTTTCTGTCAACTATGAGAACGAGTCTGCAAGAAGTATAACTTTGTGAAATTCTTAGAGAACATTTATCAATACATTGAAATGCTAAAACAGAAAATTATACAACCAAAAAGATCTTATGAAACAGGACACGGGATTAAGGAAGAAAAGGAGAGAGAAAACTGAACAAAAGGAGGAATTTATTGCATAAAATCTACCCTGTATTCTTGCAAATTTTATAGTAGCTGAATCCTTAAGCAGAAAGCACTCTGATTTCTGTACTTCAAGAAAACAAAACATGCTCATTGGTGGTAGATAAAATAGTTCAAATAAAATGATAAAACAGCCTCAGAAGTAAACAGTACAAATACAGGAAGTGAAATTTTGGTCCATAAGGCTAGCCCACTTTAAACAGGTATTTTACAGTCAATCAGACATCTGGTGGAGAAAAAGAAACAAAAACAAAAACAAACAAAAAGCCTCTGGAAAATCTGAAAGCTTATTCAAATGCAAACGTTGATATTATACAAATAACCTAGCAAACAACTAAAGCATATTATACTCATTAAGGCTTAGTAAAAAATTTATTTAAAAATTTATATAAACACAGATAGAAATATGTGTATGTTCATATACACTCAAGAACAATAAGCTAAACTCTTGCTCACTTTACCAATAATATTGCTAAATGTAAGAACCATTGATCTAGGCCAGATGCCATAGTGCATGGTTATAATCCCAGTGACTTGAGAAGCTGAGGCAGAAGGATTGCAAGTTTGAGGCCCAGAGGCAGCCTGCTCAACTTAGCAAGACCTTGTCTCAAAATAAAAAACAGGCTAGAGATGCAGCTCAGTGGTAGAGCACTTGCCTAATATGCACAAGGCCCTGGGATCAACACCTCAGGACAACAAAAAAACTATTGATCTAATATTTGAATTACCACTTAAATATCCATAATTATAATCATACAATATACAAGATAGATATCACATTCAACTGACAGAAACTAATTTTAATAGCCAGTTCACAGTATTTCTATTTGTAGTATACTTCATCTAACAGGCTACAGACATCTCAAAAAATTCTAAAAATAAATAATCCTCAGAGTAATTATTTGGTTCTTTTGAGTTTAATTTATTAAAATATGGTTAGAGGCTCAGCCTGTAGCTCAGTGGTAGAGAGTATGCTTAGCACGCATAAAGTCCTGGGTTCAATCCTCAGTACCCAATCAATTAGTGATGGTATGTGCCCAGAACACAAGTAAGATAGTGATTACAAAATTATATATCCCATGAGCCAGGTGCCATATTGGGCATCTATACTCCCAGCAAATGTAGAGGCTGAGGCAGGAGGATGGAGAGTTCAAGGACAGAGGCAACCTGCATAATTTAATGAGACCCTGTCTCAAAATTAAAAAAAAAAAAAAGGCTGGGGCACAGCTCGGTGGTAGAGCAGTTGCCTTGAATGTGTGAGGCCCTAGGTTCAACACCCTAGTATCGAAAAAAAAAATTGTATATTCCAGCCAGGCATGGACACCTATAATTCTAGCACTCAGGAGGTTGAGACAGAAGGATTTCAAGTTCAAGGCCAGTTTGGCCTACACAGTGAGTTCAAGGCCAGCATGGACTACAGAGGGAGACTGTCTCAAAAATAAATAAGTAAAATTATGTATCTCAAATGGCAATGAGATATCAAGAATAATGATATGAAACAAAAAATTAATTTGATCCATACCAAGACAAAAGCCAAAATAAACTCTAAGCCATAAAAGTAAAATTGCTTCTAATATTTATCTAATTTTTTCACAATTTTTCTTTTTAAGATAACTTATTCATGAATCCCAAAGATAAATGGACTACTGCAAATTACCAATAAAACATTAAAAGGACCAGGCAACCCACTCCTGAAACAATCTGCCACTGCAAACACTATGAATAGCAGAGAAGCACTGACATAGTGCCAGGCATAGCACAATGTCAGGAGTGTTCCATTCTGTTGCACACAGATTCACTATGAGTCAGACCCAACTTGATGGCACCTAACAACAAGAAGAAGAAAGAAATGTCTACATGTTTCTGAGTCTGTGAAGAACATCAAGACTAAAAATATTAAGTGACAAGACAATGAACAGTGAAAAAAGAAGTGCCTGAAAGCAACAGTTAGGCAGTGAAAAGTTGGAAGAGTGGGAAAGAGAAAAGAAAAAAAATAAGAAATAATTGTATATAAAATAAGAAAGAACAACTAATACCTATTGCTGTAACATGGCAAGTGCTTTTGTACAAAGATTATATAAGAGATATATATTGAAAAGAAAGCTTGGGCAAACACACCAGATCTAACATTAAATGACTGAGTTGTTGAATATAACTCCAGAATAAAAGATAAAGCTAAATGCTTTATTAATAAACTTATATTACAAATTTTACTTAGATTTTTAAAAATCCAAAATTTAAACAACCCATGTCCAAAATAAATGTTAAATGATTTTGTAAAAAATTAAAATTAAAGAAATAAAACTTACCTCTGCTCATCTCCTGCACTTACATCATGTAAAAGTACATAATATTTAAGTGTATTTGGTATAAACCATTTAGGGTAGGAATAATCATTGTTGTGCTGAATTCGATGCTGTTCTTGTGACAACTTTGAAAACTGTTCCATAGGTTCAGCTTCACTAGATGATGCTACCAACATACCTTGTAAACCATATTATTAAGGTAATTATCACTTATATGCAATGATAAATATTATACTATTAATGTAAACTTTAAGGAGATATTTTCTCAGCTAAAAGAATTCTGACTGCATAGGTTTCCACTGTAAACACAAAATAATTTCTCCAATACTTCAAAGTAATTCAAGGTTCTAGCCTGGCATGGTGGCACACACCTATAACCTAAGCACTCAGGAGGCTGAGGAAGAAGGATCAATGCCCAGCCTTGTCTACATAGCAAGCTCCAGGCCAGCCTGGGCTACACAGCAAGACCTTGTTGTAAAAACAAACAAACAAACAAACAAGTAATTCAAGTTCTAAACTTTAATAACTTTAAAGATGCTTTATTGAGAGTTTTAGGTCATTTACATATTTAATAAGAAAATTCATAAAATGGACAATATCAAAATTGTACAACATAATGAAGAATTCTGGTGAATCTTGCTCATTTCCATTCTGTCTCAGTTCAGTTAATACTCTATCCTATCTCTTAACTTTTCTGTGCAACTCCTTGTTAAGAAAACTAAAAAGCTATAATCAAAAGGGACAACAAAGGTTACTAAAAAATACAGAAAATTATTATTACTTTGTTTGTTTTTATAATACTGGGGGGTTGAACCAAGGGTCTCACACACGCTTTGCAAGCACTCTGCCACAGAGCTCTACCCTCAGCCTATTTTTTACCTTTTACTTTGGGACAGGGTCTCACTACATTACACAGGCTGCCTCTGACCTTCAAACTTGAGATCCTCCTGCCTCCCCCTCACGAGTCATTGGAATTACAGATATATGCCACTGTACCCAGCTCTAGAAATCTGTGTTTAAATATGAGCTTTGTTGTTGTTAGGTGATATGAAGTCAGGTCTGACTCATAGCGACTCTATGTACAACAGATGAAACACTCCCGGACACTGTGCCATGCCTGGCACTATTGTCAGTGCTTTTTTGTTATTCATGGGGTTTTCAATGGCAAGTTGTTTTGGGAGTGGCCTGCCAGGTCCTTCTCCTTAGCCTGCAGCACATGGTATTCCCAGGCAATCTCCCATCCAAGGACTAACAAGGCCAACCCTGCTTAGCTCCCTAGATCAGGCAGGATCAGATACCAGTGTGCTATGGCTGCAGACATGAGCTTTAGAATAAGCAATTAATTCTGAGTAAATCATTAAAGCAGTTAATACTGAACATTCACATTTTCTCTTTCTAAAATGGATTAAAAACTTATTAAAAACAGGCATGGTAGCACATGCCTATAATCCCAGGAGGTTGAGACAGAGGATGATGAGTTTGAGGCCAGCCTGGACCACGCAGCAAGACTCTGTGCCCCTCCCCCCAAAAATTATTTATTATAGCAGTTTTGTATCAAGGATGCCATCTGACAAAATGACAAATACAAAAACTTGACATATCACCAATAAAAAAAATAATTTCTAGCTAGGTGTTGTGGCACATGCCTGTAACCTCAGCACTCAGCAGGCTAAAGCAGGATGATCAATGTGAGTTAGAGGCCCGTCTGGTCTACACAGCAAGTTCTAGGCCAGCCTGGACTACAAAGCGAGATTCTGTCTCAAAACAACAGAACAACAATAATAATTTCTAGCCAGGTGCCATTGCACATGACTGTAAATCCCAGCAACTGGGGAGGCTGTGGCAGGGGGATCACAAGTTAAAGACCAGAGGTAGCCTGTATAATTTAGCAAGATCTTGTCTCAAAATAAAAAATAAAATAAAAAAGGAGCTAGGGTACAACTCAGTGGTAAAGCATGTGCCCGGCATGTGCAAGGCCCTAGGTTCAATCCCCCAGTACTCAAAAAAAGAAAAAAAAAGAAAAAAAAGAAAAATTCTCCCTTTCATAGTTTCTCACCAATTTGGCCATAATTTAACTATTTCTACAATTAATAACTCTATACTTTAAGACTTTAAGGTAAAGGATACATGCTAAATAATGGTTCAAAAATTCATGATCTGATGCTGGCATCGACTGAAGAAAAGTCTCTCTGTAAGACTCAAACCATGGAGTAGTAGCTAAAATTAACAATATATGAAATGGTTAAAATTCTTCAAGAGAATCAGTTTACAACAGACAAAATTTCATTTTTATATTCCTAAAAGATGTGAAAGATAGTAATTTCTAGCAGCAAACAAGCATTTACACCTGTGTTTTAGATATATGACATATAAACATATGTCTTAAGCCAGTCACAACAACATATTCATACATGGAAATATATATATATATATATATATATATATGCAAACTAAAACTGAGTTATTCCCAAACCTACACAATGTTCCCACAACCATGTATCCATTAATGCTCTAAACATTACCTATGTGTAAAAATATCTTAAAAGTTTTGCATCCGTGCCACTAGTCACGCTGTCGTAAGAATTCTTTTCATAATTTTTATCACTTTAGAACATTGCTTCTCCACTGAGGTTGACTTTAATACCCAGGAAACATCTGGTAGCACCTAAAGATATTTTTGATTATCACAAAGGGGAAAAGGAGGGTGTCTACTGGTCTCTAAGGAAAGAGGTGAGGAGACTGCAAAGTATCTTACAATGCAACGGAACAAGACAGTCTCCCAAAGAACTACCTGGCTCAAAATGTCAATAGTGGTGTGTTTAACGAACTCTATAGTTTCATTAGTTGTGTATGACTATAACAAAGCCTTTTTAAAGAGAGGTTCAAAGGATACTTACCTTATAATCAAATATAAAGAAGTATATGTTTTCATTTTTTGTATAACTGTATATAATGTGATGATTAGAATGCCATCTCTTTTTTGCTCCATGCTGAACATTTTATATTACAGCTATTCTTTTTCTATTTGAATTTATTTAAACTCCATTTAACTAGGTTTAAGCAGATTACCTAAATCACAATTTTACTAAAAGGCCACTTACGGCTATTCCTGCTTATCACACCTTATTATATTCTTTCTGTTTTCATCTTAATTGCTGAAAACACAGCAAATATACTTTCTACTTAGATTATACTACATTAAATAACTGGAAGAGTTGCAGAAAATGCACACATCTTGACCAAATAGTATATCTAATGTGATGCCAAATATACAAAAATTTTTAATTCCAACAAATGTCCTATGAGAATTACCCACATAATATATTCTGAGTAGGAGGCCTATTATTGTAACAGTTTCACACTCACTGCTATAAAAAAAGAAAAATATTCCCAGAAACATTCCAATCTACATGAAAAAAGGTAAAAATTGGAGAATGACAAAAACTAGAACCTGTCATGACAGGAAGCCACTTTTTCTCACCAACCAAAAGTATATATTCCTCCCACCAAATCAGTCAGAAGTCTGGCTGGAAAATTAATGTGTATTTTCATTTAGTACCAAGGGTAAGTAAGAAAAGAGATAATGAAATTTTTGGTTACATAAGAAGGTATCTCCACAGAAAATAGGAAAATGGCTGCATCTGTATCTATTTTTATTTTTCGACTTACTTTCTGGCTTCATTGCTGCTTCAGTTTAACAAATGACAAATATACCGTAGTCATATGAGGAAAGGTTTAGTTTCACAATATTTCAAGTAAAAAAAATATGTATCTTCCAAAACAGCTATTCTTTGCAACACTATTTGTAATAAGAAAATACTAGAAAAACATCACATGATCAAGGAGACTAGTTAAATAAACTATGGTATCCATTAAATGTCATCTTGTGCATCTCTAAGAGAAAGGGGGAACTCTATGAAGTGCTATGAAGTGCTCTCCTGGATATGGTAAGTGAAAAATGCAATAGCAGGAAAGTATGCATTTTTGTGTAAGAAAAGGAAGAAAACATAACAAAACATTTTTGTGTAAGAAAAAGAAGAAAATCATACATGTGTTTGCTTATATTTTCAAAGAGAAATAAAACAAGACAAATCTACACACCTTTAGGCTGAGGATATAGCTCAGTGGGCAACCGCTTGCTTGGCATGCACAAGGCCCTGTGTTCAATCCCCAGCACCCTCCCAAAAAACAAAACTAAACTAAACTAAACTAAACTAAACTAAAAAAAAAAAAAAACCTAATACAATTAATTATCTGTAAGAGAAGAAAAACAACAGAGAAGATAAAGAAAGGAAAGGTACTTGGATAAAGGCTAGAATTCTCTGTACTATCTTTTTGTTTTTGAGACGGGGCTCACTTTATACCCCAGGCTGACCTTGAACCTGTGGTCCTCCTGCCTCATACATCCAGCTCTATACAATGTTTTATAGCTTGACTTTGGAACTATATAAATGTATATATAATTTAAAATTAAATAAAAAACAAAAAGGCAAAATATACACAAATACAACTCTTAAACTGAAATGATAACTTTCTAAGTGTTCATGAAAAAAGGCACTGGATAATCAACTAAGTACATAAGAAGCAAAGGATTTCTATCCTTCACATAGGTCACATTCAGGTTAATAAGTTAGTTTTCCCTTCAGCCACACATTTCCTTGAGGGGCTTTGAAAACACATGTTGGTTTTTTCTTTCCTTTAGTTTTGTTAAACGCCAACAAACCAAGGGCGCCCTTCTATTTTTTTTTAATTACTTTTTTTGTAGAAAGTGGGGGGAAATGATATCTTAAGTTTTTCTTTAATTTGTTCATTTAATTAAAAAATACTGAAAATGTCAAAGTTCTTTCACAAATAATTCTTTCAGAATTATGCTCACATCACTTAAAACTGTCCTCTTTCACAGGCAATATCTTTTGAATTTTTCATGTTAACAGAAGACTTTAACACTGACAATTCTCTCCCCTTAAAAATTCTCATACATATTCGGGGATGAAATCACTATTTTGCTCATACCCCTTTCCATCTCTACATGTTCTTTACTTGGAACTGAAACAGCAACCATGTTATTATACTAAAGTCTCTCTATACACAATATGCTTTGTCTTAGTAAAAAAAAAAAAAAAGGTAATATGTATTCCCTTCTTATCAGAATAAGATGTAACTCAAACTATATACTATTCAAAGACAATGCCTGGGTTTAGCAGATAATGTTATAAATCAAGAATAAACACAACAGATGATAGGTGATAGATAACAGGATAACAGAAGTTGAACAAGCATCATCAGGCCTCCTTTGTTTCAAAAAAATTAGACAGGCATACTAATTGGGATAAATATGAAAAGGTAGTGGAGAAAAAAGCAACAGACAATAGACAAGTAGAGTGAGAACAATCTGGAAAACTGAGACCCACCACAAGAAATACCTGTGTATAACGAGGATTCTTTCAATTCCAGCAAAGTGTCTTTCCAATTACTGTACCAAGGAACACTAGCTTTAATTGACCGATCTGATGAAGAAAATATGGCACTGTTAAGCTAGGCTTATGAGGTATATATCTAACATCTATTTCTTAAACAGAATGGATGAAAAGTATGCTGACTCATATTAATGGTAAAAATTAGAAGCAAACTTCTGAACATACAATTAATGCCTTACTAAAATGGATAAAATTGCTTTTTTAATAATCTCCAGAAAGTATTATTCTTTCATAATAGAATTTTACTCAAATGAATTCAGTACTTCATCATATCCTAATCTCAGTTTTCAAGGCCATAAAAATAAAGTTGAGGTCTGGGGATACAGTTCAATCATAGAGCGCATACATTTAGGACACAATGGGCCCTAGGTTCAATGCCCAAAAGACATAAATAAACAGAACTGAAGTGTCTTAAGGTAACAGGGAAGAAGCTGCAAATATAGTTTCTTTTGTTATATCGTTTATCCTAACCACTTGGGATTCTTTTAAAAATCTGTCTAAAGAGTTCTGTAGTTGTAGTACCTCCACCTGCTTTTAAAGGCAAACAGCACTCAAACTTCTCTAGTGCTGGTATGCTGGCAGCACCCTGAGAATTCAAGTAATATAATTAGATAAAATAATTTCCCACAATCAAATAATAACACTATTCCTATAAATGAACTACTAAATCCCTTTAACAAACCATTTAAAAATAAATAAGGTGTTTAGTATACAGATAGCCAGAGAGAGCAGATTTAAGGATCCTTCTCTGTATGAACTAAATACCCGCCCCCCAAAGAACTATAGATGATTACAAACTGGAATGAAACTGGGAACTAGACTCCCTCAGGGGCTGGGGTTTAGCTCAGTTGGTAGAGGGCTGCTCTGCATTCTCAACGGCCCTGGGTTCTAGTCCCAGTTCCATAAAAATTAGGGAAGGACCTGGTAGCCTACTCCCGAAAAACAACTGCAAAACAATCAGCCCTTGAAAACCCTACAAATAGCAGAGAAGCACTGACATAGTGCTGGGCATGGCACAGTGTTGGGGAGTGTTTCACTCTGTTGTACATAGGGTCATTATGAGTCGGATAGACTAGATGGCACCCAACAACAACAGCAACAGACTCCCTCAAGCATACTCAGTCTCACTACCCAACAAAGAATTCTACTAACTGATAAGCTTTTGTCATGCAAAGTCAGGATTTTAAAACCTCAATTTGAAATAGAAAATAATGCTTCTACCATACATTTGAGGAAAGTTTCCAACATGAAACTAAAATAAACAAACTGAAAAATAATGAGAGAAAAGGCATAGGATAGAAGAAAACTTAAAAACAAAAAGAGGTCAGTAACAATTCATTCATATCCTCAGAGTTAAGATTCCATGACATGAAATACACAAAAAAGGAAAATCCAGAAAACAAGGAAATATCATCAAAGGAAGAGAGAGAGAGAGAGGACAGCAAACATCAAAATTCCAATAGTAGAGTCAGAAAATAAAGACAAGGACAATTCCCCAGAAAGTAAGTCAAAAATACAGAGATGAACAGTATTAGAAAAGAAGATAACAACATTAAAAGATCAGTTCAAGTTCTACCTCCAACTAAAAGTATTCCCAGGAAGAACAAGGAAATCAGAAGAAATTAATAAAGAACCCAGGAAAATTTCTTAGGACAAAAGAGTATGTGTGACTGATTATCAAAAAGAGTTGCTCAGTACAATGAGTGGAAAAGCAGTCATAAGAGGGGCAACCTGAAATTTCAAAATATGAGGGATAAAGAGCTTCTAAAAGCATCTAACAGTTAAAGGGATAGATGGAATATGTATTATAATACTTCCACCTTCCTAAGGACAATACTAGAAGCCAGAAGAAAAAGGATCCACTCTAATATATACAGTGAAATCATCAATCAACTATATTAAATGAGAACATTTTCAGACATTCACTCCTCAAAAACTTTGCCATCCATACACCCTTCTCAGGAAGCTACTGGATGTGACCCCTTCACCATATCAAGGAAACACACCAAAAAAGATATAAATTAAGGACCATAAAAAGAGAAGGGGAGGAAATTCTCAGGATGACAGCTATGAAGCATGTCTTGGAGTGTAACCAGTCCAAGAAGGAGTAGAACAGTGTTTTTCAACTTTTACTTTTCAACTTTTACTTACTTTACTTTACTTTTACTTTATTATCTTCTCCCAACGAATGCTTTTAGACTTATTTCCTAATCAGTTCCTCTTCACACCATTTTTTTTTCCAGTGCTGAGGATGCAACTTGTTGTTGTTGTTGTTGTTAGGTGCTGTTGAGTTGGCCTTGCATATGCTAAATGTGTGTGCTCTATCACTAATCTATACCAACAGTCCCTTCAATTTTTAAAAAATAATACACAGATACACATGCACCATGACCCTTTGGAGAACCACAAATGACTGTAATAACTAAAAAAATTTACCCCCAAAAAAGCAAATTTTACCTTACTGGGGAATAATAACATCTTCATGGAAAATGTATGGAATAGAAAGAGAGAAGACTTCTGGAAGGAGGTCTTGATAAATAGGTTATTTGTTAAATTAAACTGATGAATTAAAAACCCTACCACGGAGGTTTGAGAGAGATTATAAAGAAAGTCTGATCAAGATGTTTTTTAAAAGACAGCTACTAATTAAAAAAAAAAAAAAACCTTTATAACAAAGTCCAATCATTGGCTCAGCTGTGAAGTAAAAAGTATTTAGTCATAATACTATTAACAGTGAATATTAACCAGAAATCATGGAAGCTACATAAGGGAGATGGACAAAAAGATTAAGTAATTAAGCTAAGTCTTTCTTAATCGAAACAAGAAGTTGATAAATAAAATTTAAAACCAATTAAGCTGCAGATAGTATTATAAAAATATTACTTAAACATAATACTAGAGGATAACACTAAGGGAACTGGTGAGGGAGAGCGCAGAATCACTGTTGTTTTTCCCAAGTAATTTTTTTAGCATTATGGCTAGGTGTATATACCATTTTGATTAATTAAAAATTTTAAAGGAATTTGGGAGAAGGGCTTTGGAGTAGGGAAAATATATGAGGTATAAAAAACTAAATTACTTAGCTGGGTGTGGTAAACTACCTGTAATCCTAACACTCAGGAGGCTGAGCCAGGAGGACTGCGAGTTAGAGGCTATCTTACAATACATAGTGAGTTTCAGGCCAGCCTGGGATGCATGGTGAGACTCTGTCTCAATAAATAATAATAATAATAAAACCCAAGGCACCATTATGTCTACCTATAGGCCCAGCAACTTGGGAGGCTGAGGCAAGAAGATCTCAAGTATGAGGCCAGAGGCAGCTTGTGCAACTTAGCAAGACTAACTTAAAATTAAATAATAAAAAAGGGGCTAAGGATGCAGTTCAGTGGCAGAGCACTTGCCTAGCATGCTTGAAGCCCTTGTTTCAAGCCCCCAGTGGTGGGGGGAAAAAAAAAACAGGTAAGTTTTATTCTTCATATATGATAGGTAATCTCTCTGTGTGTCCTCTTAACCTTTTGGTATACTACATACGCTATATCTCTAATACAATGTATTATACAATACAATGTGATTACACAATGTGATTATGTTGTTGTTGTTGTTGTTGTTAGGTGCCGTCGAGTCGGTATCCGACTCATAGCGACCCTCTGTACAACAGGGGAAACACTATTGTCAGTGCTTCTCTGCCATTCATAGGGTTTTCAATGGCAGATTGATTTTTGGGAGGGGGTTGCCAGGTCCTTCTCCCAAGCCTACAGCTTCTGGTGTTCCCAGGCAGTCTCCCATCCAGGTACTAACCAGGCCCGACCCTGCTTAGCTTCCAAGATCTGACGGGATCAGATGCCACAGGGCTAAGGCTGCAGGCCAACGTGATTATAACGTATTATAAATCAGAATATACTATGATTACTGATGTCTGTCTTCCTATCAGATTATGAATTTACAAAGCATCTTATTCATCTCTACATCCCAACAAAAGGATATATACTTAGGAAATCAACAAGTATTTCTTGTATGCATAACAAAAATATTGTTGTTGTTGTTCTTGTTGTTGTTGGTAGGTGCCGTGGAGTCGGTATCCGACTCACAGCGACCCTACATACAACAGGTGAAACACTATTGTCAGTGCTTTTCTGCTGTTCATAGGGTTTCAATGGCTGATTGTTTTTGGGAGTGGGCTGGGTCCTTCTCCCAAGCCTACAGCACCTCGTGTTCCCAGACGATCTCCCATTCAAGTACTAACCAGGCCCAACCCTGCTTAGCTTACGAGATCTGACAGGATCAGATTCCACAGTGCTACAATTGAGGGTAACAAAAATATTAAGGCCATATAAAATAAAATCACAGGATTATAAGCCTGAGAGAGATCTTAAAGAAGAATCTAGTGATGAGGATTTAGCTCAGTTGTTCAAGCACTTGCCTAGCATGCATAATGTACTGGGTTCAATTCCCAGCACCACCAAAAAAAAAAAATCTTATTTCCAGCCAGGTGCTTTGGTACACACCTGTAATCCCAGGAATCTGAGAGTCAAAGACAGGAGGATCATAAGTTTGAAGCCAGAGACAGCCTTTACAACTTAGTGAGACCTTGTCTCAAAAAACACAAAGGGACTTTAAAGTGCAGCTTAGTGGTATAGCACTTGTCTACCATGTGCACGGCCCAGGGTTTAACTCCCTGGTACTACAATTTAAAAAGACAACAAGAGAAAGAAAGAATAAAAGAAAGAAAAAGAAAGACAGACGGACAGACACTGAATCTCATTTTCAGAGATGGAAACGAAATCTCAGAAACACTAAGTGACTTAGTCAAGTTAGCCAATCAACTAAGGATATGGTAGTATGTAAACTTAAGATACTCTATCATTTCACTCATTGCCCTTCATACTACCATACTGATGAGAGGGAAACAAAAGTTCAAAGTCTACCACTTGCGCAGGGAAATTTCCAAATTTTTGTATCATATTGAAAACATTATGCCAAGAACTGATCAAAACACGTATTATAAAATTAAGTTTGACAGGTAAAGATAATCATAATATTCTATGGCATTCAGTGGTAGAGTGCATGCTTAGCATGTTCAAGGACCTGGATTCAATCCCAAGCACCACAAAATAAAAATTAAAAAAAAATAAGAGCATCAAGTTAACCTGTTTCTGGAATCAAAATCAATGGCAAAGGCTGGGTTGCTGTGGCACACACCTGTAATCCCAGCAACTTAGGAGACTGATAGGGGGATCACAGGTTTCAGGCCAGAGGCAGCCTCTGTAATACAGGAAGAGTGTCTCAACGTAAAGACAATAAGTGGGTTGGGGGTGTATCTCCATGATAGAGCACTTGGCTAGCATGTGTCAGGCCCTGGGCTTAACCTCCTAGTACTGCAAAAAAAAAAAAAAGAAGAAAAGAAAACAAACAAACAAACAAACAAAAAACAATGACAAAGAAAAAACTGGGAAACTATCATGAGATATTTAAAGAAAATAATTCTACAATTATTTATTTATTTATTTATTTAGGATATAGAGTCTCACTATGTAGCTCAGGCTGGCCTGGAATTCACTTTACTCACTTTGTAGCCCAGGCTGGCCTTAAACTCTCAATCTTCCGGCCTCAGCTTCCCCAGTGTTGGAATTACCAAGTGTGCTACCATGCCCATGTATCTACCAATATTTCTAACCATACAATAGCAACCAACTTTATGGGCTATAACAAGCCATTTAAGTTCTTTTCATACGGTTAGGAAAATCTTTAAATATGTAATTAGGAGATATCATAGCATTAGGTAAATTATACTGATCCAAAAAGATTATAAGGCTGATAAAAGATCCTAATCAGATAATATGGTTTTTTTCCCCTTAGTACTAGGGGATTGAGTCCAGGGCCTTGCACATGCTAGGAAAGTGTTCTACCACTGAGCTGCATCCCCAGCCTCTATTTTTATTTTCTTTTTAAATTTTGAGACAGGGTCTCGCTAAACTGAATAGGCTGCTTCTGGCCTCCAACTCGCTATCTCCTGCCTCAACCTCCCAAGCTGCTGGGATTATAGGTGTGCCCCATGGTACCCACCACTGGGTACATACTTTTAATGTCTTCCTTCTAAAAGTCCATCTTACATCCTTTCAATAAGTCAAGACTTCAATGGTGGAAAAGAATGACATCACACAATAACTCACTTAGGGTCTACATATTAACGTATTATTCATCAGACTTGTTATTGAAATATTTACCATTCAAATCAGATTAAGAAGCACTGATAAAAAAGATTATGTACTTATACAAATTTTATATACATTTCCTCCATACAACACCAGGCAAGGTTAACCATATAATAGTATTCCTTCTCACTCAATTATAATACTACTTACACCATAAAAAAATTATCTACTATTAGTTTTTTCATTAAATATTTCTTATACACATGCTCTAGGTATTACTTTAGGTGCTCGAATAAAGAGTCAAAGTTCCCAGGATTGTTTTTCAACATACCCAGGCACTAGCATTTTGTAAGTGCTTACATATTCATTGAATGGTGTCCAAGTCACAGAATTTCCTCAAACAAAAGAAAATTTCATTTAAAAAATAGTAATAAACCTTGTTACATACCACTGATGTTAAGGTCATAATCTCCTGCCGTAATCACATTAGCTACTAATGCCTCTGCAGGCTGACTGCCAGAAACAACGTCATTCAAAAGCTTCCGAATGGCTCCAGGCTGAGGTGGTTGGGTGATGATGTTGCTTACTGCTATCTTCAAATTTTTAATTATGTGAAGCTGATTATTAGGATCCCTCATATGAACTTTAAAAAAGAAAAAGAAAACTTGAAATTAATTTGATAGAATGCATAATAAACCAAAACTGGGTTAATGGCTTTCAAACAAAAAAAGATGCTCAAATCAGAAACCAGGCAGTCCAAGTGAAGATTCTTCCACAAATATAACTACTGGCTTAAAACACTCCCCTATATATCTAAAGAGCTAGGTAGACAGTTTATTAACCGTAAGATTCCTTCCTCTTACAGTGCTGCTGCTCACAATTTCCCTATCGTGGGTCCCTTCTTTTCTCCTGCTTAAAACTACCAATACACCAAGCACAGTAGCACATACTTGTAATCCCAGTGAATTGGGAGGCAGAGGCAGGAGTATCTCGAATTCAAGGCTGGAGGCAGCCTATGTAACGTAGCAAGACCCTGTCTCAAGATAAAAAATAAAAATCAGGCTGGGGGTCAAGCACTTGCAAAAGTATGGAGGGGCCCTGGGTTCAACCCTTGAGTACTGCAATAAATAAATAAATAAATAAATATTTGCCAATAAACAACCCCAATTCATACCAAATCTCTTAATTCTCACCTCACACTAAGACTGGTCCAGGCAAAGTAAGGTCTGTGGTGCCAACACTGAAAACAGTATAGGGGAAAAAAGGGAATTAAAGGCTGCAAATGGCTTCATTCTTTCCTTTGTCTTTTGCCTGCATTCTCAGCCTTTGTTTCACTATAATAAAATCAATGCCCACCCTGGTGCAGTATATTGACAGTGGAGGAGGCTGGGCATGTGTAGGAATAGGAAGTATGTGGGAACTCTGTACTTTCTGCTAAACTGTGCTGTGAACCTAAAACTAGTTTGAAAAATAATCTTAAAAAAAAAAGTCAATCCCCAGATCCCTTCTCCCACCCCAATACCTCCTTGTCTCCACCCTGCTACACACCTTGCTTCAGTCTATGAGATGTATAACCACTGGTTCAGAGCTTCAGGGCAGGGAATAGATTCTGAGGTGATTGCAGCAACACAGTACCGCAAGTTCACAGTAAAAAATGTAAGCATATTTTTTATATATTGAAATAAGATGAGTAGTTTCCAAAGTAATATTAGAAGCAGACTACTATAATAACTAAGCGCTCATTTTTGGAAATACACCTTAATTTAAATACCAACCTACTACTTATCAACTAGTTTATCCTGTACAACTTTTTAAGTTTTCTGTGCTTCAATTTCATCTATAACGTGATTAACACCTATTTCACAAGGTTATTTTAAGGATTTGGATTTGGGTCAGACAGAAGTATAAAGTACTGAGCACCGTGCCTGACAGTAAGTGACAGAGACAGTCTGAGCAGCAGCAGGTACAACACTGCTTATTCCAACTGCATCTTGGGTTACCTTACACAAAGAGCAACTTTGGATAACTGGTTTGAAGTATTTACCCACAAAATATTTGGAAAATAATTTTAAGAAAAGACAATTATTTTCTTCAATGGAAAAGATTTTATAACAATTTTTTCTTTTTTCTTTCCTTTTGTTTAATGGGGGGGACAGGGTTCTGGTATGTTGCCCCAGCTGGCCTAGAACTCACTATGTAGTCTGGACTGGCACTGCACTTGCAATCCTCCTGCCTCGCCTCCCAAGTGCTGGAATTACAGGTTTGCACCACCATACCTGGCTCCCACAAGCATTTTTAGTTCAAGCTTACCTATATCTTAAATAGTTACAAACATAATTATTACCTTTCTAAATTTTCTTGTGTTTCAATTTTAAAAACCTAAGACTCTAAAATATTAAAATATACCTGGGTAGGATGGCACATGCCTATAATCCCAGCAGTGGAGAGGCAGAGGCAACAGGATTACAAATTCAGGGATAGAGGCAACCTGTGTAATGTAGCAAGTCCCTGCCTCAAGACAGAAAAAATTTTTATAAAGAGGTTAGTTTAGTGGTAGAGCACTTCTAAAGTATGCATAAGGCTTGAGTTCAGCCCCCAAGTATCACAAAAACTAAAATAAAATATTAAAATACTATGTATGTTATGAATATGTGCATGTTATAAATATACATACAGAAAGGATACTTTCAAATTCCAATCACAACAATTGCCTGTGACTATGGAAGGATGAAATGAAACCAAAAAGAGGCATAAAGGGGACATCAACGTTACCTTCCAGGTTTAACATTTGTTAGTTGTGGGCAGTGAGAACCTGAATGTTTCTCTGCATTCTTCTGTGACTGTATGTTTTCTAATTTAAGTAAACAGAGGCCTCTTTCCCCAATTAAATTTTTCAAATGATATATTACTGTAACAAAGAAACCAACACCCCGCCCCCCAAAGTACTACAGCACATTTCTGCTATCTTTAGGAACATATTGTACAAGTATTTTCCTTAGGAACACATTGTACAAATTGGTCCATAATTGTCAAATAACATAAGTAACCATGTGTGTATAAAACCTCCCTTTGGGGAACTAGGAATGTAGCTCAGTGGCAGAGAGCTTGCCTAGCACAACTAAACCCAGGGTTTAATCCCCAGCATCACAGATTAAAAAAAAAAAAATGGCTTGAATTTCATTCAAAGTTTGGTACTTGAAACAGTTGGAGATTAATTATGTGGTTACACCAACACAGTAGTTAAGAAAAGATCAAAAGTTTCAGGCTCGGGATTAGGTCAGTGGTAGAGCTCTGGGTTTGATCCCAAGCATGTACAAACTGGGGGTAGGGAATGTTTCTAACTAAAAGAAATTTAAGAAAAATAAAGGTATTAAGTGTCTTGCAAAGATTATTTACTACTCTAATCTGCCAAGTTTTCCTAGTTCACTCAAAAATTATTCAAGATTTATATATGAATTGCATTCTAGCCTGAAATGGTGACACCTGCCTGTCATCCTAGCACTGAGGAGACTGAGGCAGAAGGAGCTCGATTTCAAGGCCAACCTGGGGTACATAGTGAGATCGAAACAGAAAACAACAGAATCAGTTGATTTCTCTTTGTGGACTACTATATCATTAATGTAAATTTACATTATTCACTTTTGAAAATAATTTTTTTAAATAAGAAAACAAGGAATTTGGCTGCTGTGGCACACACCTGTAATCTCAGCTATTCAGAAGGCCAAGGCAGGAGAATCAGAAATTCAAGGCCAGAGGCAGCCTGGGCAATTTAGTAAACCCCTATCTCATTTAGGGTGCAGCTGTAGAGCACTCACCTAGCATGCGTGACACCCTGTGTTCAGCCCCCAAGTACTACAATTGACAGACAGACAGAGAGAGAGAGAGAGAGAGAGAGAGGAAAGAAGAAAGGAAGGAAGGAAGCAAGAAAGGAAGGAAGGGAGGGAGGAGGAAAGAAAAGAAAAAAGAAGAGGAGAGGAGAGGACAGGAGAAGAGAAGAGAAGAGAAAATTAGGCAAGGTGCGATGGTACATGACTATAATTCCAGCACTTAGGACACTGAAGTAGGAGAATCAAGAGTTCAAGTCCAGCCTAGTCTACATAGCAAGTTCCAGGCAACCCTGAGCTGCAGAGACCCTATCTTTAAAAAATAAAATAAAATATGGGGTTTACCTCAGCTGGTAGAGTGCTGCTGTGTGCTCTGAAGCCCTGGGTTCCATCCCCAGCACCGAAAAAATGAGAGAAGCACCTGGCAGCCCACTCCCAAAACAATCAGCCATTGAAAACTCTATGTTGTACATAGGGTCGCTATGAGTTGGACTCAACTCAATGGCACCTAACAACAACAACAACAACAACAACAACAACAACAACAACAACGTATGACTATTACTCAAATATGTTATAACAATCTTCTCTTCATTATAGCTTTAAACCATGTGGTGGGTTTTTGTTTGTTTGTTTGTTTTTTACTGAACCTATAAATAAGTCTCCTGAAAATACTTGGCATTGTATTTGGCAACACTTGATCTCAGCCATCAAAGCAAATTTTTACCCTAAATAACAGCATACCTACAGACCAAAAGTGAAATCCAGTCATATTTTTTTTACATTCCTTCCTCATTGTAAGGAAATATTAGTTTTAGTTGTATACTTAAATTACATTGCCTGAAGTAATATACTCATGTCTTACAATTATGCTAAAATAAAGTTACTTTTGAGGATTCCCCACTCTTGATACAAAAAAGCCACCTGTTCCCATGCCCAAGCAAAGAAAAAAATCCTGAAATTTATTTGCCAGCAAAAATACTAAACACAGGAAAAAATTAGGTCTTTCTCACCACATTTATAATGCCACTATCATAGTCAATATCTTAATCATCTTAAAATTCAAAATTTACATAAACTCTTCTCAATCCTTATAAACCACACAACTAATTAATCTCCCCAAACTTCATAACTTTGCTTAAAAAATCTATGACTTCCTCACATTCAGCACTCGATTTGAAATCTAAGATCCCCTTCCTAGAATTCAAGGTCCTCCTTTACTCAAGCATCATCCTCTACCATTCTGTACCCCAGGAAAGAGAGTTTCCCCATTCCCTAACCACTCAATCACAACTTATAATTTTTCCCCTTACCATTCTGTCATACTCCCCTTCTCAAAAAGGAATGAATGCCCTTTTCCTTTCTACCATCTCTTCATCATTAACATCCAATTCATTATACTCCTTTCCTAAATCTTTCCCAGTCTATAGAAGAAAATCAGACGCGTACTGCTATTGAGCCTGTCACTGCACTGTCCAATACAGAAGACACTAGCCACATGTGGCTTACTGGGCATTTAAAATGTGTCTATTTCAAATTGAGATGTAATGTAAGTGTAAAACACACCAAACTGCAAAGACTTAGTAATAAAAAATTGAAACTATCCCACTAATATTTTATATTGAATACTTATTGAAATAGTAAAACGGTGAAAATATTTGGGTTAAGATATAATATCAAAACTAATCTTATCCCGCTGGGGGTGCACATAAGTGACAGCCACTTAATATGGAAAAAGCTGAGGTCAATCTTCAGAACCAAAAAGCAAAAAAAAAAAAAAAAAACCTAATCTCACCTTTTAAAAATTCTTTTAATATGGCTATTAAATTTTTTTATTTGTATATGTAACTCAAATATATTTCTATTGAACATCACTGCTCTCCACTATGAATTAGTACTGTACTTATAAACATTGCCAGTAGGTAATTTAATAATTAAGATCAAAAGACTGCCTGTTTCTAAATCTTTCCCAGATATAAGACTAGACTAGGTAACACTCTATGCCCCCATGCCCTCAAATTTAAAATGGCAATAATAACATAAGATTCAACGAGGACTAAACAAGAAATCTACATAAAGCTGGTACCAGGTATTAGCATTAATTTGTATTAATATAGGAAAGAAAACATATCAAAGTCAGACTGGCTATCAAGTGTTTGTGTCACTTAAGAATTTAAGAATGCAGGGTTTTTTGTGTTCTTGCTATCTTAGCACAACACAGAACCACCTGAGATTAATAACTAAGGTACTGTTCCCAAATGCTTTCTTGGACAGCCCCCTCTCTTTAAATACAAAAACCACCTTATAATGGAGCAGTTATTCTAAAGACAGTCTGTGGCATATAAATACATGAATTTAAAATAAAGCACCATTTTTTTGTGAAGTCACCATAACCAAATAAACATTACAGCCATTCACTTGACAAAAGTTTATTATAGAATCCTCCATTTTATATAGCCTTTTTTTCCCTAGTACTGGAGAGTTGAACCCCCGGCTTCTTGCAAGTTAGGCAAGTGTACTACCACTGAGCTGCACCTCCAGCCTCTTTTTTTTATTTTGAGACAGGGTCTCTGGTCTCAAACTCACGATCATCCTGCCTCAGTCTCCAGAGTCTCTAGGATTACAGATGTGTGTCACAGCACCCAGGTTTTATACAGACCTTAACAAAGAACTTTACTTGCATTTTTTGCTGTTCTGTTTGCAAACTATTGGTTAAAGCCCACTTGGGAGTACACTCAGAGTAATGTATTTTCAAGTATGGTTTCATCAATTATCTTTTTCTCTTAGAAAGAAACAGAAGCAGGAGAAAATAGGTAATTCCTCAATAAGACAGTTCTTCCTATGATTAAATGCCTATCTAAAAAAACAAATTTTAAGACTTTTCGTTCCCTATAAACCAGATAGCTTCAAATATTTACATTAAATCGACAATTTATCCTTACTTCCTAATCCTTCAGGCAATAGGTTGTTCCAAGTTTTATTACTTCTATAATGCTTTTGTTTTGTTTTCTTGAGAGGTTAAGCAAAATACTGTACCCCTAAGAAAATGTTTAATGTTCGAAGAAAAATGTAAAACTAGCTAAAATATAAGTTTAGACAGAGATCAGCCTCAACATTCCACGACCGCATGACTCTGAAAATCCAGTTTAACACCCAGGGTGAAATGACAGATCTTCCTTACTCTTGGATCCCGTGGGTTTAAGAGGCAGTATCTTTCTACCTTAGCTGCCTTGCAGCGGTCTAATTCTTTCTGTGTGCCCTCTGAGAAAAACAGTCTCAACGCCCTTCGAGGGAGGGGGATCACGTTTTTCTTTACATTAATTACTTAACGACCTGGCTTGTCTGAGAAAGGAGGAAAGTGCCTACAAAGAGTAGAGGTTAGGACAGCGCGGTCTTGACAACCTCACTCATGGCCCCTCCTCCAGCCACCACCGGGAGGACCGCCAGGCCCCAGCCCCAGATGCCACTCCGGCGACTCCGGCTCCGGGATGTAAACATCGCCTTCCTCTTCCCTGCCCGCCCCCAACTTCCTTCTCGCAGCCAAGGATTTGCCTGAGCCCAGGGAAAACAAGGAGGACATCACCTACCCTCGGAAGTGAGGCGAGAGAAGGGCTTAAGCAGCTCCGCGAAGCTGAGATGATTGAGACGAGTCAGCCGCTCGGCTTCGTCGCTGCACAGCGCGGCGACACAGGGAACGAAGGAGTCGGGGATTAGCTCCTGCACTGACTGCACACACTGGGCCATCGCACAGGCGGCACCGGCGGCGGCGGTGCCCGCCCTCCGGCCCACGCTCAGAGTTAATCCAGCGGCTGCAGCAGCTACCGCGGCCGCCCGCCGCCCGGCCGGGCGGGGCCCCGCGCTGGAGCCTGGAGACTAGTAGGAGGAACCGGCGCCGCTGCCTCGGCTCCCCGCGCACAAGCCACCGACTCCCTCCCCGTCACCGCCGCTCCTCAGCTCTCTCCCCGGCGACCTCACATTCCACCCTGATAGGTGAGACGGCCGACAATAGCCAGTTAGTCCTCCCGACGGCAAAACCTTGGTCACTGCCCGACAGGGACGGCCATGTTGAGGCCGAACCCTGACCCACCGGCAGTACTACTCCCAGCACTCCCTGCGATTGCCTCTCACGTGACCCTGTCAAAGGGGCGACAGGGGAGGGAAAGGGAACTAAGAAGAGGCGAGCAGAGCGCTACGGGGGCCTGTTGGAAGATTGGAACCGGAAGTAGTGTCATGGGTGGTTCCCTTGCTGGGCGGAATCGGGGCGGGGCTATGAGGGTGGTGGGAGGAGGCAAGTGGAGTCCGCACACTTCTTCTGTATGGGTTCTCACGCTCCTTCCCGGAGCGGTCTGAAAGCACTGTAGAGCAGGCTGTGGATGTCTGCTGTCAGAGTGATAGAGACACCTGCTCGCCTTCCACTTAGGTCCGACCTTTTTGATGCCACAAAGGCTCTACTTGGTTGCAGCGAGCAACTGATGTCGATCGTGCAGCCTCCTCACGTCTCTCTCCACCTTTCCCATGCTGGTAAGCCAAGCAACAAAGAGCACCTGCTAAAGGGAGAGGGCCTGCTGCCCTCCTGGTGCTTGGGGGTTTTCTCTGGAGCTGCCTAGCATAGACTGTATATCCTTTGAAAACAGCCATGCTTTTGAAAATGAATTGCCACTTACACGAACTCAACCACTAAGCAGGAAAACGTGCCTTTGCCACGCGCTGTGAGATAAGCCAGGAATCACAGCAACTCAGGAGACTGAGACAGGACAACAAGTTGGAGGCCAGGGGGAGCCTGGCTGTATAGCAAGACCCTATCTCAAAATTAAAAATTAAAAAATGGTGTGGGAGTGCAGCTCAGTGTTACAGCACTTGCCAAGCATGTGCGAGGCCCTGGGTTCAAAATCTCCAGGGTAGAGAGAGACAGACAGACAGACAGACAGACAGACAGACAGACATGGGTGTAAGGGGAAACTCCTGAACTAGTGTTTTTGCGTGTGTGTGTGTGTGTGTGTGTGTGTGTGTGTCACAGGGAAAGGATGTACCTGCAAGTGTCCATATTATTTGCCCTTAACCACTTTTTTGCTTGTTATGTTTGAGACAAGCTTTCCTACATAGTCCAGGCTAGCCTCGAACTCTCTTGATCCTCCTGCCTCAGCCTCTGAGTTGTGGAATTACAGGCGTGCACCACTACACCCTGCTCACCCTCTTCCTTTTTATATTCTGCTTGTGAGGTGGTAGAGTGTTTAGCTCAGTTGGTACAGTGCTGCTCTGCACTGTCTGAGCCCTGGGTTTGGTCCCCAACACCACAAAAATGGGACAAGGCCTTGGCAGCCCACTCCCAAAACAATCAGCCATTGAAAACCCTACGGATAGTAAAGAAGCACTGACAATAGTGTGGCGCCTGGCACAGTATCGGGGAGTGTTTTGTTCTGTTGTACATAGGATCCCTATCAGTCAGACCCAATTTGACAGCACCTAAAAACAACAAGCAGTTTAGGAAGAAGGACCTGGCAACCCACTCCCAAAACAATCAGCCATTGAAAACCCTATGGATAGCAGAGAAGCACTGACATAGTATCATGGAGTGTTTTGTTCTGTTGTACATAGGGTCGCTGTGAGCCGGATCCAACTTGACAGTACCTAACAACCACATGTGTGTTTGCTTCATAGTGATCAAGGTGAAGGAAGCCAGTATTTATGTACTCTGTGGAGTCCTGAACTGGTTTCCATTCCTAATTTTCATTTTTATAGATTGGCCTATAAATAAGTAGAAGTGAGTGAAGGGCATTTTACTATTTTGTGTCACTCAGTTGTTTGAAATCCCTCTGAATGGCCAAGTATGGTGGCTTACACCTGTAATTCCAGTGACTCAAGAGGTGGAGGAAGGAGGATTGCAAGTTTGAGGCCAGAAGCACCCTGTGTAATTTAGTGAGCCGTGTCTCAAGATAAAAAATAAAAAATGGGCTGGAAGTGCAGCCCAGTGATAGAACACTGGCAAAGTATGTGTGAGGCCTTGGGTTCAACCCCTAAGTACTGCCAAAGGAAGGAAAGAAGGAGGGAAGGGAGAGAGGGAGAGAAAGAGGGAAGGAGGGAAGGAGAGAAAGAGAGAAGAGAGAAGAAAGAAAGAAAGCCCGCCCCTTGAATGATGTGCCAAAACATAAGGCAAGGAAAAATGCAATATTTTATGCTAGTTCTGTGGTGCCATGGTGAAATAAGGCATCCCCAGCAACTATCTCATGTTGTCTGACATCCTGGCATTCAAGTCTTTACCATGGTAAAAAATTGTGATGGAATGAGAAGTATTCCCTCTCTCTTGTAAATTAAGAAATGGGAGTTAAGGGAGGACAATAGTTCATAGTGACATAAAGTCGGCCACAGATCAATTTAGAAAAGGAAACCACGTGCAAATTGAAGAACTCTAAATTCATTTCTTTAAAACTGTCTGTACCAGCAAAGGAAACGATTAATAAAAGGAGAACCCCTACAATGGGAGAAAATCTTTGCATCTTACACATCTAACAGAGGACTAATTTCTAGAATATACAGAGAACTAAGAAACTAAACACCAAAGTAACAAGCCAATAAATAAGTGGGCACTGGAACTGAACAGGCAGTTCTCAAAAGAAGAGATATAAATGGCCAATAAACACAGGAAAACAGGCTTAATATTCCTAGTCATTAGGGAAATGTAAATCAAAACAACACTGAGATTCCATCTCACTCCAACAAGAATGACCAAGATTAACAAAACAAATAACCACAAAGATTGACAAGACTGTGGAGAAAAAGGACCCCTTTACACTGCTGGTGGGGCCATAAATTAGTTCAGCCACATTGGAAATAAATGTGGAGATTCCTCAGAAAACTAAAAATAGAACTACCATCTGATGCAGCTATACCGCTTCTAGGAATATACCCAAAGGAAGATGATATACCACAGCGACACACGCACTTCCATATTTAATGCTGCACTCTTCACAATTACAAGAGTATTGAATCAACCCAAATGTCCATCAACAGGGGACTGGATTAAAAAGTTGTGGTGTATATATAAACAATAGAATGTTTTTCAGCAGTGAAGATTCATGAAATTATATCATTTGCAGCAAAGTAGAACTAGAGAGTATGGTATATGAATTAAATTCCCCCAAGTCCATTGAGGCTAAATTATCCTTGAAAGTCCTTAAAGAGTCATTAATACAGCTCGTTTTATCTATTTTCAGTAAAATAACTATGGCTCAAAAAGAGAAATACTGCATGTTCTCACTCATATGTGGGAGCTAAATCTACTTTAAAGGAAAGAAATATATGTATATATGTGTATATACATATATATGTATATATGTGTATATACATACATATATGTATATATGTGTATACACATACATATATGTATATATATGTATATACATATATATACATATATATATGAACAATCATACTTTTATAAGAATGGAAAATACAAGTGGAACCAATGTGAGGCGGGAGGGGACCTGTGGGAAGGAATGGAGGATAGGGAAGAGGGCAGGGAAGGGAGAACAATGTAGAAGGGTAAAGAGGGAGAGAAAAAGTACAAAATATAAGATGCAATTCTATGAATATACAAGAAAAAAGGAACAAAAAGGAAAGAAAAAAATGAGGGAGCGCTAGGCGCAGTGGTACACACCTGTAATCCCAGCAGCTCAGGAGGCAGAGGCAGGAGGATCGAAAGTTCAAGACCAGAGGCAGTCTGCATAACTTTGCGAGACCCTGTCTCAAAAAGTACAAAAAAAAAAAATGGGCCTGGGATGCAGCTCGGTGGTCCAGCGCTTGCAAAGTATGCAAGCGCAAGGCCCTGGGTTCAACCCCCAGTACCAGAAAAAAAAAAAAAAATGAGTTTATAACCCATGGATGTATACGACTATCAGTACATGGTAATTAAAATTCCTACTTTTTTCTTCTTTCATTTATACTGTTCTATAAAATGTTTAAGGAGATAGAAGTGTAAACAAAATTGATTTAATAGTTGCATAATGGATATATCAAATGAATTCTTACTCTGTATCCCACTAACATGTGTAAATAAAATACTAATCCAAAAAACTACGTGTACCTGTGGGGTGTGTGCCTCCCGGTCCAGCTCAGATATTCAGATGGGCAGTGCCACCACGCACACAAATACTAAACACAATTCGCTCAGGACCCTTGGGAGAGGGGTGCAGACTCCTGCAGCCCTCAGGACACTGGCAGAGATAGGAGAAAGGAAAAGCCTTGAGGACTTTTGCCTTCTAGGAATAAACACCCATGGTGGTGGTCTCGGTGGTCACGAGGAGAGAGTTCTTGCTTCGTTGGTGATCAGATGGAGAGAGAGTTCTTGTCTAGTCAGTGGTCGGAGGTCCAGGCGAGAGAGAGATCTTTCCTCATTGGTGGTCTGGGTGAGAGAGAGTTCTTTCCTTGTTGATGGTCCCGGTGGAGAGAGAGTTCTTTCTTTACTGAAGGTCGGGGCGAGAGAGAGAGAGAGAGAGAGAGAGAGAGAGAGAGAGAGGGAGAGAGGGAGAGAGAGGGAGTTCTTTCCTTGTCAGTGGTCTGAGTGAGAGAGAGCAAGCTGCAGCAGTGCAGCTCCTTTTATAGCTCGCCAACGGAATGGCCTGAGCCAATCAGCTTTGAGTCCAATTGTCCAAACAGGTTTGGGGGATTTGTGATGGGTTTTGTACAAACATCCAATCAAGTTACTTTCATTTTCCCTAGATTTCTAATTTACAAACCAGATCTTCAAAAGCTGTTTTCCCAGTTTTGGGGGTTTTGCCAATTTTCTCCCAATTTCTCCTTACATGTACCGGTGCACCTCTTAGAAATTCTTATCTATACAGAAGTACAAATCATCCTTTTTGAATGTTTCTAATCTTGATCTCTTACCCTTCAAGTGAAAATCTCAGACAACTGATTATGAATCAAGTTATACTATTTTTTCTAACAGGTCTCCTAAATGCAAATATAGTGCTTTCTCTAGTACTCAACTAAAAATAAAAGTTAAAAAGGCAATTTACTTTTACACTGAAGATAAAACTGGCTGTATTAGACTCTTTAAGGACTTTCAAGGATAATTTAGCCTCAATGGACTTAGCGGGATTTAATTCATATACCATAAAATTCATCCCTTTAAAGTGTACAATTCAATAGTTTTTAGTATATTCAGAAAGTTGCACATCCTTTGCTACTACCTAACTCCTGAGCATCTCCTCACTCAAAAAAGAAGACTGAGGCTCCACACTGCCTTTAGATTCAAGAATGCAACATCTACATCTCTTAGGATTTCTAAGCTGCTAGCCATTCCTGTAGATTTCAAACTTGTCACCCCCATAATTACTTGACTGCTGCTTGTCCACATGGTATAGCTACAAGTAAAAAACCAGAGGC
Source organism: Pedetes capensis (assembly GCA_007922755.1). Taxonomy (NCBI): domain Eukaryota; kingdom Metazoa; phylum Chordata; class Mammalia; order Rodentia; family Pedetidae; genus Pedetes; species Pedetes capensis. The sequence goes on along the minus strand of VMDO01002391.1, from coordinate 127,078 downwards.
TTGCTACATGACACAAAGGAGAATAAGGAGCTATACCAGATCAGAGACTGGGCCCTGGAACTGGCCACTAGCAGAAGAAAGGGTTTGGAGTCAAACCAGCCTGAGTTTCAATCCTGAGTCTGCTCCTTATATGAAAGAGTGACTTTGACAATGTTAGTCTGTATTGAGGGCTGGGGTTTAGCTCAGTTGCTCTGCAGTTTCTGAGGCCCTGGGTTCAATCTCCAACACCACAAAAAGATGGAAGAAGGACATGACAGTCCACGCCCGAGGCAATCCCAAAACTGTCAGCCATTGCAAACCCTATGATAGTCACTATGAGTCAGCCATGACTTGAAGGCACTTACCAACAACAACAACAACAAAGTCTATATTGGTTGTCTCCCAAAAGTACTTTGATTTTAAGTTGGAAGTCCTCCCACTTTTAGGCATTCATTCTGGGTGGGAAAACACCATCTCTGCCTCCAGGCATAATTCTGGATTGCTTCAGGCCAGCCAACATATCCCCACTCCACCCTAGTCAAGCAATTATTCTACTGATTAGTCTACTGATAATCAAAGCCAATGGGGGATAAAGAAACATGTGTTGGGTATTTTTGGAAAGGAATGTCTTTTCTCATCCAGGTGGACTTGAACAAGGAAACATGGCGTCTCAGGAACTGCCAAAAGCCCTTTCAGACCATGAGAGAGAAGTTTGACTGAGAATGAAGTCAATCCTGAGGAAGTCTTGGTCACTTTTCTGAGACTTAGATTAATCCTGACCTGAAGCTGGAGCTACTCCTGAGCTATTCAGTTAATAGTTACTGAATATTTTATCATTTCAGTAAGTTTGAGATGAGTTTTCTGTTTCTTAAAACATCATAAAGTGATAACTTTATAGTCATTTGAGTGGCAATTCCCAAAAAGAAATGTCTACATTGTAACTGCTAGACACACCAAAGACACACAGGGCAGAAGCCCACGTAAACATGAAGACAGAGACTAGAGGGATGCAGCCACAAGCCACGGCACATCTGGAAGATATCAGAAGCTGGAAGAAGTGAGGATCCACTCTCTAGTAAAATCTTTAGATATCTTGGCCCTACTGATACCTTGATTTTAGACTTCAGACCTCCAAAACTGTGAGAGAATAAGTTTCTGTTGTTTTAAGCCACCAAGGCTATAGTTGTTACAGCAATCTTAAGAAACTAATATACTGATCAATGTGTATACAGAAAAAAGAAAAAGAAGGCTGGTACCCTCTTGCCAGTCATTCTCCACCCTCATACCCACTCCAGCCCCTGGGAATCACTTTCCCCTGGGAGTCTACTTTCTGTCTATATTTCACCTACTCTGGACATTTCATATAAATGAAAGCATACAACATATAACCTATTGTATCTGGTTTCTTTTGCTTAGTAAAATATTTTCAAGGTTAATCTTTGTTGTAGCATGGATTAGTACTTCATTCCTTTTTATGGGTGAGCCTAAATAGGTTTTTGTCTTATGGACAGACTTTGCAATCTAACACTATATCTCCATACAGTTTCCAGTAACTTTGCTATAAAAATCTATTTCCTTCCTAGGCTCTCCTGGTCTGTTCTTTCATTTGGCAAGGTACTGTTTAAGCTGTGCAAATCCCTTAAAAGATGATATTTACAGTGATCATAGTGGCAGACTTTTTAATCAGGATTATTTCAACATCAAAACAGAAATTAAGTCTGGATGTGGTGGTACATACCAATTATCCTGGTTACTGGGGAGGCAGAGGCAGGAGGATCATGAGTTTGAGCCCAGCCTGGACAACACAAGACACAGTCTCAAAAAAAAAGTGGTAAAACAACAATTAAACTTACACTAGCTTAAGCAAAGAAGAGAATTTTATAGTGCATGTAACTTCAGGTAATGGTGGGATAAAGCTTAAAGGAAAAAAAGAAAAACTACAAGAATAAGGTTCAGGTATCAAAATCCAGTCCTCCATCAGTAGGACTTTTTATCTCTTATCACTAATTCTGTCTGTTTGATTTCATTTTTCAGGAAGCCTCTCTCCACATGGAAGGGTCTGCCCACATTCCCAGATCATATCCTCTCAGCTTACCAAATCAAGCAGAAATTGAACTTTTTATTCCTAGCACACACACACACACACACACACACACACACACACACACACACACGAACACACACACTGCATCCCTCTAGTCTCTGTCTTCATGTTTACATGGGCTTCTGCCCTGTGTGTCTTTGGTGTGTCTAGCAGTTACAATGTAGACATTTCCTTTTGGGAATTGCCACTCAAATGACTATAAAGTTATCACTTTATGATGTTTTAAGAAACAGAAAACTCATCTCAAACTGACTGAAATGATAAAGTATTCAGTAAGTATTAAATGAATAGCTCAGGAGTAGCTCCAGCTTCAGGTCAGGATTGATTTAGGTCTCAGAAAAGTGACCAGGACGTCTTCAGTATTGACTGATTTGCCCCACTTGTATCATATTCTTTTCTCTAAACTAATCACTTTTCAAGGAAATAAGCTATTACTGGTCAGTTCTGGGTCATTTTTCTGCTCTTGTAAGTGGAAAGATAGGATCTATGAAGAGAAATGAGGATGGGAAAGTTTACCAGCCAAATGAAAACAATACCCATCATACAACACAGACTACCCATTGGCTTCTCAGAACCTACACATACCCTTCTTCCCATATTATGATTTTAATAATGCCTCTGCCTAGTAATTACCCCCCTTTAAAACTGAAAGTATACTTATCCTCTACTACCCAGAGGCAGACAAGAAAGAAAACCATGTTCAGTCACCACACCCAGTTCCAGACTGAGGGATCTCAGGATAACGTGTGCTCTTCTTGGTCAAATCTGGATGTGGTTCATCGTGCTCCTATTACCAATGGCAAATTTTAAGCAAAAACAACCCCAATCAGCTGTGGGGGAATGTAGGAATACATCAATTGCCAGGAGGGATGGTGTTTTTGATATATAGTCTCACCTTCTAGGCCAGTCTGGCCTCAGATTTGGGTTCCTCCTGCTTCTGACTCCTGAGAGCGAAGAGTATAGTGAGTGCCACCGGTCCTGGCTCCTGAATCCTGTTTTTGAAAGGAGAGACAATTTATAGTGATAACTGGACAAGGACAGCAAAACTTCATTCTCTAGTCAATGAAATGGATCCCATGGTGAGTTAAACTGATCTGCCTCTATTTTTGCCTGCTCAGAGGATGTTCCTTAATCACTATCTTCCAAGGCCATTCTTCAGAGAAATTAACAAAGTAAGGAAAGAAGAATCCCTTGAGGTCTGTTTCCATTTCTCATTTGAAAATTATAAAGACTTGAGGATTATCTCAGAGGATTTTCTAGGATGGTTGGGCACAAAATCAATGAAGTGCACATGTCCTTTATAGGTTGTTGGTATATCATCTTCCAAAATGTCCTCATCTACAAGATTAACTCTGGGTCACCACCACATCTACTTTCTAGTATGCAGGAATGGAGAAACGAGAATGGAAAAGCATTTATCTAATGATCTAAAGTCATTTAAAGAAAAAGAACTGCCATTTGACAATTTCACATCCCACCAGCCCCAGTGAGTTTCATGGTAACACCTGTCTCCAAAAGAACCTGGAAAATTTAGGCTCTAGGTTCTATTGCTAGTCAAAGAGAACTAATGAATGAAGAGAATGAATATGAGATAATAGAGGTCTCCATCATACTTCATTAGGAATGAGACACTTTGTAGGATGTATTTGCATGGAAGTCCAGCTTATCACACTTCTTCTATATTCCTTTTACTCCTCTGGACTCTGGCCAAGCTGATACCACATGTATTCTGGAAAATTCACCATGTCCATAAAAGTGAGATGCAGTGATTGCCAAAAGTTAGTTGTGTGCCTACGCTTAAGGCCAAGAGGACCTTGATATGCCACTAAGAAAAAGGAAGCTTGCTGGACAAAATACAGTCATACATCACTTAATGTCAGGGATACATTCTGAGAATTGCATCATTAGGCAGTTTCATCATTGTGCAAACATCATTGAATACATTTATAATAACCTAGATTTACAAAAACTGGATGGCATAGCCCACTACATACTTAGGATATATGATATGTATACAACACACACACACACACACACACACACACACACACACACACACACACACACACACGGTATCACCTACTACTCTTAGGGACATGATGACCAAAACAACAACACAAGTTTAAATCAAGCACAACAGAAAGATGATGCAATCAAGAGACATGGTAAACACAAGATGTGTGAGGCTGCTGCCAGTGTAACACAGCATACTATTCAATAGTAAACACTTTTTAATATAAGTAGAAGGAGTATGCTCCAAAATAATGGTTAAGAGTATTATGTAAGCTAGGTCTGGTGGCATGAGCCTGCAGTCCTAGCTACTTGGGACGCTGAGGTAGGAAGATTGCTTGAGTCTGGGAGTTCTAGGCCAGCCTGGAAAATATAGCAAGACTTTGCCTCAAAAACATATGTAAAATGTTATGGTTGATAGATACATTGTGTGCATGGCACAGTATGGAGTAGTGTTTCATTGTGTCCTATGCAGGGTCACCATGAGTCAGATATGACTCAACAGCACACAACAACAACAACAATACTTTGAATCTAAAGTGTCCCACAAAGGTCATGTGTTTGCTACCCAGCTAGTGGTGCTGTCCTGGGAGACTATGGAACTTTGGGAGGTAGGCTCTAGCTTTGCAGAAGTATATCAAAGGAGGCATGCCTTTGGAGGTTTTATGAGGACCCCTAGTTCTGGTAAGCTCTTTGCTTCCTGATCACCAAGATGTAAGATGCCCTGCCAGAGGTCCTGCCACCTGTTCCACTGCAAGGCCTTGCCTGCCTCTATGGACTGAGATCCTCTAACCACGAACCCAATGAAAGCATTCCTCCAATATACTTTTTTTCCTATAAGGTATTTTGCTATAGTGACACACAAGCTGACTAACACACATAGTACAATAAATACAGAAGCCAATAACATAGTCACTTATTGTCATTATCACATAGTGATACATAAAAATTGTCTTGGTATACTTTTATATGACTGGCAGCACAGGTTTATTTGCATGGGCATCACCACAAACACAAGTAACGTATTGTACTGTGACATAATGACAACAACAGTGCAACTAGGCAGTAGGAATTTTTCAGCTCCATTATAATCTTATAAGACTACCATCATTTATGTGGTATTCAGTGACTAAAATGTCTTTATGCAACACATGGCTATAATAACAGCAACACAAGCAACTAATGACCTTTTTTCCCAGTTCTGAAGGTGTGACTCTACTTTCTTCTCTCCCAAAGGATTCCATAAAGCTTATGTTACGCCAGTGAACTGATATTTAGATATACTGTGCTATCAAATGCTCATGGGATATGTTGTATGTATGATATTGTCAGTCTCATAGGATGGCTGGTGTGTTCAAGTTTAATGAATATGGACACTGAAGTGAAGGAAGCCTGATTCAGAAAATTCAGCTCACCAGCTATGAATAAAAATAATATTACCATTATTGATCACCATATATCAAGCAAAGTGCTTTACCTACTTTGTCTACTACTTCTGCTTCCCTCAGAAGCCCCAGAGAAGGTGTGTTGCCAATTTTCAGATGTAGGAAAAGAACTATAGAGCAGTTGATTTGCCCAAAGATAGTAAGCACTCAAGCCAGAAAAAGAATTAGTTCAGTTTAACCTAGAGGCTTAATCACTAGGATAAATTGCTTCCCATGGAAGTTTCATTGTTTTGAATACACTGATAGAAAGTTTAACTTGCAATAGTCTATTAGTCAGCTATCGTAGCTGTAGCAGAAAAACCAACCAAAACAAAAATGGCATAAGAAATTTATTGGAAGCTCACAATTAGAGAATCAGTCCATAGGGCAGCAGGGCAGGCATGGTGGTGGCAGAAGCAGGGCATATGGTTGATGGCCTCTTGGCATGTTGGTCCAGGAAAAAAGAGCGCAGCCTTTTTGGGGAGCAGGAGGGCTCCAAAGGCCCACTCCCAGGGAGCTACTTCTGCCAAAGGCCCACCTCCCAAAGTTCCACAACCTCCTAGGACAGCACCACTATTTGGGACCAAACAACATGACCTTTGGGGAACAATTTAGGTCCAAACCATAAAAAGTAGTATGTAAAGTTTTAGCAAGTTATATGTCACTTGACAATTTGCTTGTCTTTCCTGAATCTCACATTCTTTAAGATAAGAAAGTCGGGAGTAGAAGATTTCTTATATTCACTTAAATATGAAGATCTGAGTCTATTACACATTCACTGTTACTAAATTTCACTTGTTTCAACAGCAGATGGTGCTATTCCATATTGGCTTTTAAAATAAGTCCTTGGGATTCCCAAGTACATTCTTGTCACCATAGAAAATGCCTATCTGCATATCAAATGACTGGAGGTTAAGAGACATCCCAAAAATACTTGTGCATTAAAAGTTTATAACAGCTGGATGTAGTGGTACCCATCTGTAATCCCAGCACTTGGGAGGCTGACATGGGAGGATTGTGAGTTGGAGGCCAGCTTGGGCTGCATAGCAAGACCCTTCCTCATAGAGAGAGGGAGAGAGAAAGGGGGAGACAGAGAGACAGAGACAGAGATAGAGACAGAAACTAAATATCAAATTTTAAAAACTGCTTCAGGGCAACATAAAGGAAGTGAAAATACATCCTACAGACTGGGAGAAAATAGATTGCAAATTGTGTCTGATATGATCTGATAAAAACATGATAAAGACAATATTAATATTAATGGATTTGAATGCCAAAAATATAGGTATATAAGAAAAAAGGGTCTAGAATATGTAAATATATATATATTTATGTAATATGTAAATATATATATATATATATATATATATATAATCAAAGCTCAAAAACAGCAACAAAAAAGACAATCCAGCCAGGTGTGATAAAGCATGCCTATAATCTCAGCATTTAGGAAGCTAAGGTAGAAAGATCAACACGAGTTCAAGACCAGCCTGGTCTGCATAGCAAGCTCCAATCTAGCCTGGGTTATACACAATGAGACCCTATCTCAAAAAAAAAAAAAAAAAAAAAAAAGTACACACACACAGAAAAAAGATACTCAAATAGACAGTAGGCACTTCAAAAGATGTTCAACATCATTAGGCATCAGGGCAACGAAAATAAAACTATAATAAGTACAACTTCACACTCACTGTTTTTATTGTTGTTAGGTGCCATCAAGTCTGTGTCCGACTCATAGCGACCCTACGTACAAGCAAAACACTATTGTTAGTGCTTCTCTGTTATTCATAGGGTTTTCAGGGAGTTTTGGGAATGGGTTTCCAGGTCCTTCTCCCAAGGCTACAGCATCTGGTGTTCCCAGGCAGTCCCCCATCCAAGTACTAATCAGGCCTGACCCTGCTTAGCTTCCCGGATCTGACAGGATCAGATGTCTCAGTGGTATGGCTGCAGGCCATAGTCGTTAGGTGCCATCAGATCAGGTTCAACTCTTAGGGACCCTACATACAACAGAACAAAACTCTCCCCAACACTGTGCCATGGCCAGCACTACTGTCAGTGCTTCTCTGCTATCGATAGTGTTTTTAATGGCTGCTTTTTTTGAGAGTGGGCTGCCAGGTCCTTCTCCCACTTTTGCAGTGCTAGGCATCAAGCCCAAGGCCTCAAAACCTACAGAGAAGCACTCTACCAACTAAGCTAAACCCCAGTGCTCACACCCACTAGAATATCTATAATCATAATGACTGAGAATAACAAGTATGGATATAGATGTAGAGAAATTTGAGTCTTGATCTACTGCTGGTGAGACAATAGAGTGGTTAAATATGGGGTTACCATATGATCCAGCAGTTCCAGTCCCAAGAGCAATGAAAATGTGTGTGTACAACTTGTACACAAATGTTCATAGTAGCATTATTAGTAATAACCCCAAACTGGAAATAATTTAAAGATTCATCAACTGATGAGTGGATAAATGAAATGTATTATAATCATGAGAAAGAATATTATTGGTCAATAATAAGAAATGAATACATGCTATAACATGGATGAAGCTTGAAAATATTATGCTAAGTATAAAGAACATAAAACCACATATTAAGTTATTCCATTTATAGGAAATATCCAGAATATATATGTCTAAAGACACAGAAAATAGATTAGTAGTTGCCTAGAGCTGAGGGTGGAAGGATGAGGAGCCAGGTTTAGGAGGGCTGGGAGGTTAAAGTTAAGATATACCAGATTTCTTTTGGGGATAATGAAAATGTTCTAAAATTGATTATGATGATGGATGCACACATGACTTAGTTCATATGCCAAAAGCCATTGATCTGTATAATTTAAATGGGTGAGCTGAATGGTATACGAAATATATTTCAACAAAGTTTGCCAAAATATGTAATTGTAGCATTTTGCAATATAAAGAAGAAGTCAGATAAAAGGATTGGCTATTTTTAGGTGTCCACCCTTGATTCTATTAGCATGGCCACTGACAGGCAGATATATACTTTTGAAAATATTATGGAAGGAGTAGGCAATGAGTCTCACATAAAATTTTTCTCTAATTCTACCACTACTTCATCATTCTGTTTTCACTTGGTTAATTCAACATTCAGCTTAACTGTCACCTTCTCATGAGATAAGAGTCTACCTGACTCTCATATCTAGAAATAAGATGTCCCTCCATTATTTCATGGTACACTCTAATATCAAATCTATCTCTATAATGTAATCATTTGTTTCCTTGTTTCTTCACCCATCTAAATTTTGAGATTTTTGAGGGCAGTTACACAGTAGGCACTCATTTCATCACTCACTTAAGATAAATGAGTAAAGGACATGAAGAGAGAAATTATAGAAGTTATAAATGTGGGCTCTTTAATTCCCCACTCTGAGATATATACATATGGAGAGAGAGAGAGAGAACTGAGTATTAAAACCATGGCCTCACACGTGCTTAAGAACACCCTCTAGCACTGTGCTACATTCCACAGACCAATGCCTTATTTCAGAAAGTAATTTGGTGACATGTACCAAGAACTCTGAAAGTGTGCCAGGCATGGTGGTGCACACCTGTAATCCCAGCACTCAGGGGGCTGAGACAGGAGGATTGCTATGAATTCAAGGCCAGCCAGGGCTTCACAGTGAGATCTTACCCCCTCTCAAAAAAAAAAAAAAAACACAACTCTAAAAGTGTTCATAATCCTGCTTGAATTGATTCCACTATAGACAATTTATTTACTAAATAAGAACTGGGTGTAGCATAGGCATAAGAAAGCATTTCCTTAATAAGACTCCAATTGCTCAGGAAATCACACCAAGAATTGAAAAATGGGATTACATGAAATTAAAAAGCTTCTGTACAGCAAAAGAAACAATGAACAGAGTTAAAGAAGAGCCCACTGAATGGGAGAAAATCTTCACATCCTACACATCTGACAGAGGGCTAATTTCTAGAATTTACAAAGAACACAAGAAAGTAAATTCCAAGATAATAAATAATCCAATACACAAGTGGGCAAAGGAATTGAACAGACAGGTCTCAAATGAAGAAGTTTGTAAGGCTATGAAGCACATGAAAAAATGCTCACTATCCCTAGCCATTAGGGAAATGCAAATCAAAACAACTCTGAGATTCCACCTAACTCCAGTAAGGATGGCCAAGATCAACAAAACAAGTAACAAATGCTGATGAGGATGTGGAGAAAAGAAGCCCTCTTACACTGTTAGTGGGACTGTAAATTGTTTCAACACTTTGGAAATCAATATGGAGATAACTCAGAAAACTAAAAATAGACCTGCCATATGACCCAGCCATACCACTACTGGGAATATACCCAAAGGGAGACAAGGCATCATACCACAGAGACACCTGCATTTCAATGCAGCACTCTTCACAATAGCAAGGATATGGAACCAACCAAGGTGTCCATCAACAGAAGAGAATGGATAAAAAAAATAATTATGGTACGTATACACAATGTAATACTACTCAGCAATAAAAAATGAAATAATATCATTTTCATCAAAATGAATGGAACTTGAGAACATCATCTTAAGCAAACAAACACAAGCTCAAAAAAAGAAATACCATATGTTCTCACTTATATGTGGGAGTTGAATCTTACTTAGAGGAAGAAAAAATCCTATACATAAGTTGATATGTAAAAATGCATAGTTAAACTTAGTGAAGAAGGGATAATACAAAGAGTAGAAAGAAGGAGGGAGGGAACTAGCAGAGGGAAGTAAAGATTGCAGAAGGTGGGATAAGGAAGAGAATTAATGTAGAGGGATAATGGTAGAGAGGATAACCTCAGTGTAAACAATGTGACTTCATGTGTACATGGGAAAAAAGGGGAAATATAACCCAAATGTGCATATGAGTTTTACTATAATAGTCAAAAGTTTCCATAAAGCTAGTAAGTTGATAAAAGTGTAACCTGAACTGATGCAATAGTTGCATAATTGAAACAGCCAATGCTGTATTACTCTGTACCCCACCAACATTTACCAATAAAGGGAGGAAAAAATGTTTTCACAAAGACTATTAAAAAAATAACTGAGTGTGGTTGCACACAAATATTTATCAAATACTCTGTATATGTCAGACATTACTCTAAACTCCAAGGTTTAGAACAAGGCCAACTCAGGCCTACCGTAATCATGTTAGTATTGTTAAGACATGTAGGCTGCTCTCCATGGTTCTGAACCATAGTTCCCCATCACGACACAAGCCTACTTGATTACATCTCCTGTATAAGTCTTTCACAGGTGTTATGAAGTAAAGTAAAAGAAAGATGGCAATAAAAATGAAAAAAACAGAAGAGAGAGTAGAAAAGCATGGCTACTTAGTGATTCAATACCCTGTCTCCAATAAATAAGAGACTAAGAATGGCAAATTAAATCCTGAGAAAGGACAACTTTGAAGAATTTACACTATCAGATGCCAAAGTATTTTTTTGCCTTGTTTTGTTTTTTGAGATAGGGTCTTATTGTTTATCTCTGGCTGGCCTTGACTCGCTATGTAGCCCAGTCTGGCCTTGAACTGATGATCCTCCTGCCTCAAAATTTATTTTTAACTATAAATATAAAGACATTGTGGTATTGAGTCAAGTAGAGACAAATGGATCAGTGGCATAGAATAGAAAGCCCAAAAATAGACTTCAAAGATTTACCCCAAATGTTCATATACTTAAATGTAAGAGAAAAAAACCTTCTTTAATATAACAAAAGGAAATATTTTTAAAACTTTGGCTAGTATTATAGCTCCCTGGTAGAGTGTTTGCCTAACATCATGCTCAAGGCCCTAGGTTCAGTCCCTAGCATGGAAAAAAATCTTTGGGATATACAGAGATTTCCTAAACATAGCAGGAAGCACCTAAAAGAAGAGTTTGCTAAACTGGACTTAACCAAAATTAAAATTTCTATTAAACAAACATACTAGTAAAAAATGTGAAAATTCAAGTCACAGAATAAGACAATATACTTGAAATAAACACATATGACAAAAAACAAAAAAAAAAACAAAAAAAAACCTTAAACCCAGAATATGTATGGAACTTCTACAAATCAATAAGAAAAAAACAATGCAATTTTTAAATAGGAAAATGATGTGAACTAGGTGAACTAGTGCTTTCAGGAAAGAAAGGTATTATAGAACATTTGTCACCAGAGAAATGCAAATTAATTCACATTTAATATATAGATCACTATAATGGCTAACATTGTGCCATTGCCGACACTTGATATAGATGAGGATATGGAGCAACCAGAGCTCTCATATTGTACTAGTGGGAATTTGTTGATTTAGTCCCATTAGCTTTAGCTGTTCTTTATACTTGGAATCCTGGGAACTAAATAAATCCATTACTGGCTTACTTCCTAGACCAGAACCCTCTCAGAAATAGAAACAAGTCTGGTTTCAGTTATATATTCAAGCTAAATATAGTTTTCTGATTCCAGCATTCCACAAAACATATTTAACACATATGCATATATGTGCCCCCAAAGATATGTACAAGGAAGTTCATGGCAGCTTATTGATAATAGCTCTAAAATGGAAGAACTCAAAATATACAGGCAATTGTTGTTGTTAGGTGCTGTCAAGTTGGTCTGACTCATAGCGACCCTATGTACAACAGAACAAAACACTCCCTGACACTATGCCATGCCTTGCACTATGTCAGTGCTTCTCTACTATTCATAGAGTTTTCAATGGCTGATTGTTTCAGGAGTGGGCTTCCAGGTCCTTCTTCCATTTTTTGCAGTGCTGGAGATAGAACCTAGGATCTCAGAGAGCACAGAGCAACATTTTACTAACTGAGCTAAACCACACATATAGACAGTAGAATAGATAAATTGGTATGTCTTAGTCCATTTGGTGGTGTATTATAGAAATATGAGACTGGGTAACTTGTAAAGTACAGAGATTTATTTCTTACAATTTTAGAGGTTGAGAAGTTCAAAGTTGACCAGTCTTCATGTGACTTAATTATCCCGTGGCAGAAGGCATCACATGGGAATCAGAGAGAAGGGGAACAAATTCACAGCTTCATCCCTTTAATGTTCTTATTGTCAGGTCCCATGGATTTGAGCCTGACCCATAATAACCCTATGTACAACAGAAAGAAACATTTCCCAACACTGTGCCATGCATACCAAATTTTTTATGTTTCAGCCCATTTTTGCAGCCATTATGTCCAATTCATCTAGCTGAGGGTCTTTCTTTCTGTTGACTCCCCCACTCTTCCAAACATAATGTCCTTCTCCAGGAACTGGTCCCTTCTAACAGCATGTTCAAAATATATAAGACAATCTAACCATCCTTGCTTCCAAGGAGCATTATCATTGCACTTCTTCAAGGACAGATATGTGGTTCTTTTGGCAGTCCGTGGTATATTCAGTTTTCATCTCCAGCACCATAATTCCACAGTATCAATTCTTCTGTCTCCCTTATTCTCTGTCCAGCTTTCATTAGTATATGATGCAACTGAAAATACCATGGCATGAATCAGGCACACCTTTGTCTTCAATGTGATATTTTTACTTTTCAACACTTTAAAGAAGTCTCTTAGAATAGCTTTTCTCATTATAATGCATCTTTTCATTTCTTGATTGCTGTTTCCATGGGTGTTGATTGTAGAACCAAGTAAAGCAAAATCTTGGACAACCTCAATCTTTTCTCTATTTATCATGAAATTGCTTACTGACCCAGTAGTAAGGATTTTTGTTTTTTTGATGTTGAATCACAATCCATACAGAAGGCTATGTTCTTTGATCTTCATCAGTAAATGTTTCAAGTCCTCTTCACTTTCAGCAAGGTACATCCCTGAACCACACCTTTCCTTACTTTAAACCATACAGTGTTTCCTAATTCTGTTTGAATGACAGCCTCCTGGTCCGTGTATGGATTCCTCATAAGTACAATTAAGTGTTCTGGTATTCCCATTCATTGCAATGTTGTCCATAATTTGTTATGATCCACACAGTCAAGTGGATTTGCATAGTCAATGAAACATAGACAGACAACTTTCTGTTACTCTGATTTTGGCTAATGTCTATCTGACATCAGCAATGATGTTTCTCATTCCATGACCTCTTCTGAATCCAGCTTGATTTTCTGACAGTTCCCTGTCAATAGACTGCTGCAGTTGCTTTTGAATGATCTTTAGCAAAATTTTACTTGTATGTGATATTGATGATATTATTCAATAATTTCCACATTTGATTGAACCATCTTTCTTGGGGATAGGCAAAAATATGGATCTCTTCCAGTCAGTTGGCCAGGTACTGTTTTCGAAATCTCTTGGCATAAACAAGTTAGCACCTCTACTGTTGTATCTGTTTGTTGAAATATCTCTATTGGTATTCCATCAACTCCTGGAGCTTTGTGTTTTGCCAATTCCTTCAGGATAGCTTACACTTGGTCCTTCAGTACCATTGGCTCCTGATCATATGCAACCTCTTGTAATGATTGGTTATTCACCAATTCTTTTCAGTATAATGACTCTATATATTCCTTTTCATCTTTTGAAGTTTCCTGTGTCATTTAATATTTTCCCTGTAGAATCTTGCATTATTACCATGCAAGGCTTCAATTTTTTTCTTCAATTCCTTAAGCTTGAGAAAAATTGAGTGTGTTCTTCCCTTTTGGTTTTCTATCTCCAGCTCTTTGCACATGTCATTATATATTTGATTTTGTCTTCTTGAGCTACCCTTTGAAATTTTTTGGTTAGTTATTTAACTTCATCATGTCTTCTTTTTACTTTAGCTGCTCAATGTTCAAAGGCAATTTTCAGAGTCTTTTTTGAGATGTAATTTTGTCTTTTCTGTTTTCTATGTCTTTTTAAATAACCTTTTGCTTTCTTCATGAATGACGTCTTTGATGTCATGCCACAACTCATCTGGCCTTCGATCATTAGTATCTAATGCATCAAATCTGTTCTTGAGATAGTCTCTGAACTCAGGTGGGATATACAAGGTTTTACCTTGGCTCTTGTACACTTGTTATAATTTTGTTCCATTTTATTTTGAACCTGCATATGAGCACTTGATGGTCTGATCCACAATTAGCACTTGGTCTTCTGATGCTCAACATTTCCATCATCTTTTCCACAAATACAGTCAAGTTGGTTCCTGTATGTTCCATCTGGTGAATTCCATGTGTTTATGTAGGTGAAAAAAAATGTGTTTGCAATGAAAAAGTCATTGGTCTGAAAAAATTCTATCATGCAATCTCCAGCATCATTTCTATCACCACGTCCTTATTTCCCCACTGCTGAGTCTTCTTCTTTGTTTCCAACTTTTGAATTCCAATCACCAGTAATTAACAGTATATCCTGATTGCATGTTTGATCAATTTCAGACTGCAGAAGCTGGTAAAAATCTTCTACTTCTTCATTTGTGGCCTTGTGCATCCTTGTAGTGGGTGCATACATTTGAATACCAGTCATATCAAGTGGCCTTCCTTGTTGGCATATAAATATTCTATCACTGACAGCATTGTACTTCAGGACAAATTTTGAGATGCCTTTTTTGATAATGAATGTAATCCTATTTCTCTTTAAGTGGTCATTCCCAGCATAGTAGACTATATGATTATCTGATTCAAAATGACAAATACCAGTCCCTTTAAGCTTACTGATACCTAAAATGTTGATGTTTATGCATTCTACCATGCATTTTCCTAGATTCATACTGCATACATTCCACATTCCAATTTTTAATAGATATTTACCGTTGTTCCTTCTAATTTTTTTAATTGTGCCACATCAGCAAATGGACCTGATTTCAAGTCCATTTAATTCCCTTTAATCCCATTAAAGTTGACTCTACTTTGAGGAGGTGCCTCTTCTCCAGTCATTTTTTTAGTGCCTTCCAACTTGGGGGACTCATTTATTCAGCACCATAGCTGACAGTGTTTCTCTGCTATTCAGAAGGTTTTCAATGGCTCATTTTTTTCAGAGGGTTGGGTTTAGCTCAGTTGGTAGAGTGCTAGTCTGCACTCTTTGAGGACCTAGGTTTGATTCTCAGCACCTCAAAAATGGAAGAAGGACATGGCAATCCACTCCTGAAGCAATCCCAAAACAATCAGACATTGAAAACCCTATGAGGGTCACTATAAGTCAGACTGTACTCAATGGCACCCAACAACAATAATTGTTTTGAGAATGGATTTCCAGGTCCTTCTCCCTAGTCTATCTTAGTCTAGAAGCTCAAATGAAATCTATCTATCCTGGGTGGCTCTGCTGGTATCTGAGATACCAGTGGCATAGCTTTCAGCATCACAGCAACACACAAGCCCCCACAGTATGACAAACTGATAGACAAGTGGCCAGACAAGCCCTTTAATAAATGGCATTAATCTATTCATGAGGATGAAGCTCCATTACTTAACCACCTCCCAGTAGGCCACCACCCCATATACTGTTGCATTAGGGAATAAGTTTCCAACATATGATTTGGGGGGAACACATGCAGAAAATAGCAGTGTACATTCATATAATATTATATGAGAAGGACGAACTAATGCTACTTGTATGAAACCATACTATGGTTCTATGGACATGAAATAAAAGACAGGTGAAGTTAATCTACAATAATAGTTGTTAAGATAGTGGTTTTGGTGTGGTAGTGCACCTTTGTAGTCTCAGCTGTTGGAGAGGCTAAGATGAGGGGATCATGTGAACCCTGGTGTTTAAGATCAGCCTGGCAACATAGTGAGAATTTGTCCTAAAAAAAAAACAATGGTTACATAGATGTATTTATTTATAAAAGTTCAGTGATCAAAGGATAAAGGGGGAGATGATACTCTCAATGTAAACAATGCAAATTCGTAAGTACATTGGAAAAAAAAATAGAGGAGTAAAACCCAAGTGTGCATTTGAGTTTTACTACATATTAATCAAAAAGCTCCATAAATGTTTGGGTTGATGAAAGTGTAGCCAGAAGTGAGGTAATGGTAGCATAATGGAAAAAGTCAATGCTGTATTACTCTGTACCCCACCATCATTTACTAAAAAAGGAAAAAACATTTTAAAAAATTCAGTGATCCATAGACTTCAACTTGTACCCTTCTCTTGCTATATGTTAAGTAAATTTTTGATTTTTTCCCCAAAAAAACCCCAGCACCTTGGGATGACAGATTTTTTTCCTATGTTTTTCCTAGAAGTTTTACAAGTTTTAGCTTATATATTTATATTTATATTTGTGATTTATTTTTAATTTTTGTACATACTTTTAGACAGTCAACACTACTTTTCACAGATATATCAAGTTATTACATCATCAGTTGTTAAAAGGACCTTTCTGCCTATTTAATTGCCTTGGCACCACTGTAGAAAATCAATGACCTTATAAGTGATGGATTATTTCTTCATTCTTTATTCCATGGTCTATGTCCATCATTATGCCAACACCACATGTTTTTTTGTTTTGTTTTGTTTTGTTTTTTGTGGAACTGGGGGTTGAACCCAGGGTGTCACGTTTGCATGCTTTGCAAGTGCTGGACCACTGAGCTGCACTCCAGGCCCATTTTTTTACTTTTTTTTTTCTTTGAGACAGGGTCTCGCTAAGTTTCACCGACTGCCTCTAGTCTCGAACTTGCAATCCTCCTGCCTCCTTCTCCTGCACCACTGGGATTACAGGCATGTGCTACTGCATCTGGCTTCATCTTTATTCCTATAACTTTATGGTAAGTCCTTAAATCAAGTCATGTAAGCTTTTTCTTTTAAAATTAGTTTTGACTACTCTAGACCATTTACTTTCTTTCCCCCAATACTGGGAGGTTGAACCCAAGGCCTTGAGAATACTGAGAAAGACTCTACTACTGAATTGTACCTTCAGCTCCTTTTTTATTTTTTTATTTTGGGGTAGGGTCTCACTAAGTTGTACAGGCTGCCTCTGTCCTCAAACTCAAGATCTTTCTGTCTCAGCCTCCTTAGTTGCTAGGATTACAGGTGTGCACCACAGTCCCTGGTCGTCATTTACATTTTTAAATAAACTTGAGAAACATTTGTCAGTTTCTACCACAATAACCCCATTATAATGAATAAACTATAGATGGATTTAGGAGAAGTGAGATCTTAACAGTACTTAGTGTTTTAATCCACTAATATAGTCTATTACAATGTTAATTTAACTCTAACTTCTCTCAGCCATGTTTTGTACTTTTCAGTGAGGAGATCTTGCACATCTTTCATCACGTTTATTCCTAGATAAGAGAACAATTTTTAAAAATAACAAAAAAATTATGCCTAGTTATGTAATGTTTTGAGTGTTATTGTAAATATAATCAGTTTTTTTCCACTTTCTATTTACCATTAGTATCTGAAAATGTGATGGAGCCACGTGCTGTGGCCTACACCTATAGTTCCAGCTATGCAGAAGACTAAGACAGGAGGTCCACTTGATCCCAGAAGTTTAGGGCCAGTCTGGGCAGCAAGAGTCCATCTCTTAAAAAAAAATAAATAAATGCAAATAAACCAGCCATGGTGGCACATACCTGTAATGCCAGCACTTGGGAAGCTGAGGCAGGATGAACACAAGTTTGAGGCCAGCCTAGTCTACATGGTGAGACTCTGTCAAAAACAAAAACAAAAACAAAACAAACAAAACTACTTGAGTAGCATATATACCAGTCAAATAGGGTTAAAATACCACATGGGGAAGGGAGGTCCTTTTAGCAAAATACTAATCATACACAGAAATGTAGAGAACAAAATATATTTTAAAATCCTTCTTAGAGGGCTGGGGATATAGCTCAGTGGTAAAGTGCTTGCCTAGCATATGCAGGGTCCTGGATTTGATTCCCAGCACTAAAAAGAAGAAGCAGAAAAAGAAGCAGAGGAGGAGGAGGAGGAGGAGGAGGAGGAGAAAAGATAAGAAGAGAGTTTATATATGATTGGTATTTCGTCCTTAAATATCTATAGTATTGACTATAGAAACTGGCATTTTCTTTATAGAAAGGTTTGTATTTAAAAATTCAATATACTTAATAGACATAAGACTATTCAGATATTATTTCTTCATATAAAGGTTTTTGATTAAAAAAAAATCAATGTCTTGGGCTGGACATGTGACTTAGTGGTAGAGTGCTTGCCTAGCATACACAAGGCCCTGGGCTCAATCCCCAGCACAGAATCAGGTACTGTATGTTTTCATCTTCTGTCAATTTTGGTAAGTTATATTTTTCTAGAAAATTTTCCATTTCATATAGTGAATCAATATAGTTCATACTATCTTTTATTGTTATTTTAATGTATGTAGGATCTGTGGTTATAACTCTTATGCCATTCCTTATCTTGGTAACGTGTGTTTGTTCTTTTCTTTTCCTTGATCAGTTACTGGAGTTTGACTAATTATGCTAACTTCCTAAAGAACCAGCTTTTACATTTTTCAATGTTCACTGTTGTTTTGTGTGTTTCATTACATTCATTTCTGCTCTTTACTTCCTGCCTTCTATATTCTTTAGATTAAAGTAGTACCTTGGCACTTGAACTGCTCCGTGCTAGAACATTTCAATCCTCGACCAATATGTTTGTGAGAATTCTGGTTTGAGGCTTGACCACCTGTATGGCACTCAACCACCATGCTTAAAGCTCTATGAAGCTCTTCACTTACCCATGATCCTTCTGGGTGAAACAAAGGCAAAAGAATCACTTTGCATGTAGATTTCAAGCAGTAAAGACCTGTACTGGTGCAGTGGTCACAAGCTCGTGGGGTTTTTTTATGTATATATACATATGTTACACTACACGGTCATCACAGCATCCAATACACTTTCTAGCACTAAAAGTAAAGGAAAGAGGAAAACAGTAAGAACAAGTGATAGAGCACTGAACCAGAATTCTCTCGAAAATATTGGTCAAGAACTGAAATGTTCAAGCACAGAGCAGTCCAGGTGCTGAGGTGGCATTGTAAACCTAAAGAATGTAAACAATTGAATTTTTAAAAGAACTTATTGCTGAGTATGTCAGTGGCATATGTGTGTCTGACTTAGCCATTCAGTATGGTGCTGGAACAAATAAATACATTATTTCTTATGTGAAAAAGTACTCAGCATTCAAACTGATCAGCACTCAACCAGCTTTCTAGAACAGATTGTGGTTGAGTGCTGAGGTACCACTGTACTTGAATCTTTTTGTTGTCATCATTATTGTTGTTGTTCTTATTTCTCAAGGAAGAATCTTAGGCTGGGTTTGGTGGCTCATCTTCATAATTCTAACAATGAGGAGTCTGAGGCAGGAGGACTGCAAGTTTGAGGCTAATCTGAGCTACATAGAAAGTTCCCAGGCCAGCCTGGGCTATGAGACCTGTCTCAAAATAAATAAATAAATAAAAATGGAATCATACATCCTTGATTTTAGAACTTTCTTCTATCTAATATAAGACTTTACAGCTATTGTGGAGGGAAGGGAGTCCCTCTATCTCTGAAGTTTCCCTAGAATGAACTGGTAATAGATTAACAGGAGAAAAAGCTTACAAATTTATTTAACACAAACAGGGGAAATCACAGGAGAATAATTACTCAGTAATCCAGATGGGTTCAGATGCTTATATAAACCTCTTCGCAGGAAAGGAGAGGTGTGAGTATGTTATAAGAAGAGACACCAGACTAGGCACCGCACACCTGTAATCCCAGCAACTCAGAAGGCTGAGTCAGGAGAAGCATGAGTTCAAGGCCAAAGGCAGCCTGAGTAACTTAGTGAGACCTTGTCTCAAAAATAAAAGATAAAGCCAGGTGTGGTGGCACACACCTGTAATCCCAGCAACTTGAGAAGCAGAGGCAGGAGGATCATGAGTTTGAGGCCAGAGACAGCCTGTGTAACTTAGTGAGACCAACTCAAGAAAAAAAGTAAGGCTAGAGGTGCAACCTAGTGGCAGAGCACTTGCAAAGTATATGCAAGACTCCGGTTTCAATTCCCAAGTACTGCAAAAATTAATTAATTAATTAATTAATTAATAAAGGCTGAGAGTGCAGCTCAGTGGTAGAGCACTTTCCTATCATGTGCAAGACCCTGGATTCAATCCTATCCCCCTGTATGAAGAAGAAGGAGAATGGGAGGAGGGGGAGGAGAAATACCAGAATGCTCCCTTGGTCTCCCTCTCCTTAAATGTACACAACCTAAGACACACCCGCTGCTAGAGTGCTGCTCTGCAGTCTCTGAGGTCCTGGGTTCAATTCCCAGCATGGCAAAAATGGGAGAACAATCCACTCCTGAGGCAATCTTGAAACAAATAGCCATTGAAAACTATGAGGGTTGCTCTGAGTTGGACACTACTTGACAGCACCTAACAACAACAACAAAGGAAGACCATGTCTACAGCTACACCACCCTGGCATCTGATCTCATCAGATCTCGAAGCTAAGCAAGGTCATGCCTGGTTAGTACTTGGATGGGAGACTGCCTGGGAACACCGGGCACTGTAGGCTTGGGAGAAGGACCCTAAAGCCCATTCTCGAAATAGTCACCCATTGAAAACCTTATGAATAGGAGAGAAACACAATCAGACTTAGTGCTGGGCATGGACAGTGTTAAGGAGTGTTTCATTCTATTGTACATATGGTTGCTATGAGTCAGACTTGACTCCACGGCACCTAATATCAACAACAGCAAGAAAAACCATGTGAGGACATAGCAAAAAGCAGGCCATCTAACAAACCCTTACCAGAAAATGACCCTGTTGGCACCTTGATCTTGGACTTCCTAGTCTAGAACTATGAAAAAATAAATTTCTGATGTTTAAGTCACCCAGTCTGTGTCATTTTGTTATAGCAATCCAAGCAAACTAATATACTAACATCTTATTTTTGATTTTTAATTTAATTCTGTTATAGTCAGATAACATTTTCTCCATGATTATGATTTTTAAATGAATTGATGTCTTGTAAATATGAAAACAAATTTGAAAAGATGTAATTGAAAAGAGTAATTCTGGTGTTAGGTATAGTATTCTGTAAATATCAATTATGATAATTGATAGTTCGATTCACATCTACTATGACGACCAATAGTTTTAAGAGGTTTTTAGATAGTGTCAACTAATAATTAATTTGGTTCTGGATTTTTTTTTTTAATTTAAGATCTTGAACTATGTAACCCAGGTTGGCCTGGAACTCATCATACTCCTACATCACTCTCCCAAGTGCTAAGATTACGCGCATGAGCCACCACATCCAACTCTAGCTCTTTCATTTCTATCTGTAAGAACTCACATAGTTTCTTATCAATCAATTAGTGATTCTTGAGTTTACACTTTACAGATTTTATACTTATATTTCCATGCACATTGGAAAATCAGGTCATCTCTCACACCTCATATCTGAGAGCTTTCTTTTTTCTTCTTTGATGAGCATTTAGTAATCAATGTAGTGGCCTTGCTTTCTGCTCCCAAGAAGCTACAAATTTAAGTTTGGATTGATAGCAGGTTAAGGTAAAAAGCTTAATAATAACAATACTCTTAAAACATAAAATTTAAATCAAATTTATGCTATAACATGAAATGATGATAACTAGGTTTCTTATTTTGGGGCTAAACATCATCGAAAGTGTTTTCTGTTATCTACTTTAAAAATCAACACTGATTATCCCAAGAAAATTGAGACATTTGTTTAGAAAATTTCTTTCTTTATGCACTTTTCTTCCTGATTCCTGCTTCCAAAATGAAACAAACAAAATAAAATAAAACAAAAAGTTCACAATGTAATCATGACTATTTATATAGTTCAGGCTCAAGGGGGTCATTTAGTTGGAATTATGTGGCTTGCTTTCCCTAGTTTAATGTTGTACCTTGACTATGTATAGATCTTGTCTTGAAGTTGCTGTTGTGGAAAGGTAAATGAAGTAAAATGACTCAACTCACTCATATAAACTCCCCTTTGACTTTAACTTGCCTTACACTCAAACCCTTGTTTATGAAAAGTACAAAAGTGTTAATAACTTCCGAGATCCAAAGTTGGATCCAGGAATTTATTTACCTTTGTTTGAAGATTATGATTTACATGTTTAAGCAATACTCTAAAGATTATCAGATTTTTGGAGGGCAATCCCTGACCTAGTCTTCCTCATTCATTCTTTGGGCAAGTGCCTTAATCCATATATGTCTAAATTATCTAACTTTTTTTTTTTTTTTTTTTTGGTGCTGAGGATTGAACCCAGGGCCTTGTCCATATTAAGTATGTTCTCTACCGCTGAGTTATAACCCTAGTTGTAAATTCTCTAATTTAAAAAGGATAATACATATCTAAATAGTATACTTATGTTTTCTACAGACTTTTTTTTTTTTTTTGCCATATTAGAGGGTTGAACCCAGGGCCTTGCACTTGCATGCCTTGCAAGTGCTCTACCACTGAGCTGTACCTCCAGCGTATTTTGTTACTTTTTATTTTGATACAGAGCCTTGCTAAATTATGAAGACTGCTTCTGATCTTGAACTTGTGAACCTTTTGTGTTCCCCTCCCAAATCACTGGGATTACAGTTGTGAGCCACTGCACCCAGCTTTTTTTCTATTGATTTCAAATTCTGAAAACAGGTATCATCCTTCCTAAAAATGTCTAAGGTTCTAAAATGTTCCCCCTATCCTTCAAAATATGCACTGAGATTAAGGAGACTGTTGCTTAGTACTTACAACTCAAAGTAGACACCCTTGAGTAATGATGTTGTTAGGTGCCATTCAGTTGGGTCTAACTCGTAGCTATGTGCAATAAATGGAAACACTGTGCCATGCCCAGCACTATTGTCAGTGTTTCTCTGCTGTTCATAGGGGTTTCAATGTTGGCTTGTTTTCAGGAGTGGATAGCCAGGTCCTTCTCCCTAACCTGCAGCACGTATTACTCCTGGGCAGTCTCCCACCCAAGCCAACCCTGCTTAGCTTCAGAAATCAGGTGGGATCAGATGCCAGGGTGCTATGTCTGCAGATGTAATGATAGTTATCACTTACAGAGCATTTACCAAAGGCTACATAGTGTTCAAAGTGTTCTACATATATTAATTGATTGAAAACTCATGACCATTCTAAGAGTTAGTGTAAGGGGCCCTACCTTCAGCCCAATTCCCATAGGAATGGGATGATAGCTTGAGAGTGGAGATTTGGAAGGCCCAGTCACTGACATAACTCTATTTTGTTTCTGACTCCATCTTGTTTCATTTCCTGCCTTCTGAGTTTTCCTGAGTCTTTCCCCTGTACAGTTGTAGGGAATTATCCAACCCTCATCTTGTCCCCTGATTGGTAATCAAGGATTTCCCCTTGATTGCCCAAGGAGTGACATCTGGTTTCACCCTATTTAAATGTCACTCCAAATTGGTTGCTCTCAATCCCTTGTGGCCCCACATGATTGCCATCTTGAGGCAGTTAAGGCAGTTACCCAAGGGCTGTATAAACAAAGCTTGCTCTGCATGTAAGGCTGCTGATAGTGATGCTGAATGCCGCTGGCTGCTTGCTGCCTACTGGGGGGTTGCTTGTTGGGGTATACTCTGCCACTCCATCACCAGATCAAAAGAGGACACTGCCTGTCATCGCAGAGGCCATTCCATCACCATCTGAGCCGTGCCATACCACCCCACAGTCCTGCCGCCCCATCACCACGGAGGTCCAGCTTGCCGGACCAAGAGAGAAGTCTGTCTCTCCTCTCAGAAGCCACTCCATGCCAGACCAGGACAGAGACCATCGGAGACCAACAGCGGAGAAGACCAGCCTTCAAGGGGGACATCTGGAGGGCCAGGGGCCCTCCAAAGACAAAGAGCCTCTGGACCCAGCGCCAGAGGCAGACCTGCAACATTTAAGAGCCGTGACACTTCTGCTATCCCGAAGGGCAGTCTTGATGACTTTATCTCTTTAACAGGAGCTGTACAATAAAACCTGTACCAAAGGCATCTCGGAGCTCGAAGCTGTCCTTGACTTTGTCCTCCACACCTCACCAGTCCCCCACAGTGTTGGGGTTCAGGAACCCCCACATAGTTACCTTAGATCCCAGGAGCAACAGGCATGATTGATAAAATCTTAAGACAAAGGACTAAAATTACTCTCTAAGCAACAGAGAACTTGGCTCCACATGCCTGATCCTGAGATAATGGCCTGAGGTTAATGATCAACCGGACCACCTACACACCAAGATAACCTGGACTGCTACCGTGGAAACCCTCACCCTGGCCTTTTTGTTTTTGTTGTTGTTGTTATTGTTCTTTTTCTATATAAAACTAAGATTGGTGCAAGCATTTGGAAGACAGGTTTTAGGTCATTAGACCTCTGTTCCTTCCAGTGTGATCATGCTGTTAATGAAACTCCTTTCCTGCCATCAGCACCCATATAAATAGAATTTAGGGTGAAGCCCCAATTCCTAGAATTAGGCTTGGCCACCTGTCCCCACTAGGATAATAGGAGAGATGAGTAATGATGAAAAGCAGAGAAAGATTTAATCAATGGGCACATGGGGAAGAGGAACAAGTGAAAGGAGTGTTGAGACCCTGTCTGTCTTGGGGAACTTACAGGAGCTTTAGGTTTTAGTAAAGGGAAAATTGGGGGCAGAGGCAAGGAATGCACAATTAATCAGTCCTGATTAGAGTGTGGTGTGGTTTTGCAGGTGCTTTCAGGAAGTTGTCATGCTGTCATCTCTGGAGAGGTGATTTGCAGTCTCTTGTCAGAGCTATTTCTCAATTAGAGCTTCCTGGAGCCAAAGTGGATCCAGGTTTAGGAAAAGGATTGGAGATCTTCAGGAGCCTCCATACTAACAACTTGTATTTTAACTATATTCTTTTTTTCTTTTCTTACTATATTTTTTATTTTTATTTTTGGCAATACTAGGAGCTTCAACCCAGGGCTTCATGCACACTTTGCCAGTACTCTGCCACTAAGCTGCACCCTCAGCCCATATTTTACTTTTTATTTTGAGACAGAGTCTCACTAAATTACGTAGGCTGCCTCTGGCCTTGAAGTTGCAATCCTCTCGAGTCACTGGGATTGTAAGCATGCATCACTGTTCCCAATACTGTTTTTTCCATAGGTGCATGTCATTATGCATTGCTCACGTTCACATCCTCTGTTACCCTGTTATGACCCCCTAACTTCCATCCCCTTCCTCCCCACCATTGATTCCCTTTCTATTTGGATGTCTTATTTGTGTGTATATCTATACATATTTATGCATCATATATACATCTACATATACATCCACATTTTGCCTGAAAGGTAAAACGTGATATTGTGATATTTCGTTTTCTATCTTAAGTTACCTTTCTTATTGTCGCCTCTCTCTCTCCTCTTCAGTCCCTTTTCTCCCACCTTTTCTTTTCTTTTCTTTTTTGAGACAGTATTTTGATGTGTAGTGCAGGCCACCCTTGAAGTTGTTTTGTAACCTAGGCTGACCTCAAACAATCTTCTGCCTCAACCTCTCAACTGCTGGGGTTACAGGCAGGTGCCACCACACCTGGCTAAACATATGCTAAGTACTTGCTAAATGAATCTGGATAAAATTGAGGTAGGGGGGGCTGCTGGAAATTGGACCCAGGTCATTCTATATCTGAACAGAATTCTTAAGGTTGTATTTGAGAAATAAGAGTTGGCATTTTCTGAAAAAGACCACAAGCATGAAAAATATTTATTTTCAAAGTATCAACATTTCTGCTTTGTTGTTGTTTTGAGACAGAGTCTCACTATGTATCCCAAGCTGACCTGGAGCTTTCTATATAGCCCAGGCTGGCCTCCAGTTCGTAGAAATCCTCCTACGTCAGCCTCCTGAGCCACCACACCTGGCAACATTTCTGCTTTCATTTGACAAGTCCTAAAACCACATGTGAGAACAGGTTACTAACAGGAAGCCAGGGCCCAGGGGCAATGGCCAACTTCCTCATTATATTGTCCCTTCCCCACTTTACATATAATGAGACAAACCTCCCATCCCTCTCATCCAACAAAAGGAAAAGGGACTCGGCCCTCCTGGATGCTTTGCTGGAACTTTAATGCCACTTGATCAATAAAAACAAACTTAAGAGAAAACTGGCCCCATTGCATATGCCTTGCAGCTTCAATTCAATAATATGCATGCATCCAAGGTATGGTTATATAACTCATTATATGACTTGTTGTTGTTGTTGTTGTTAGGTGCTGTTGAGTCAGTATCCGACTCATAGTGACCCTCATAGGGTTTTCAATGGCTGACTGTTTCGGGATTGCCTTGGGAGTGGATTGCCAGGCCCTTCTCCCATTTTTGCGGTGCTGGGAATCGAACTCAGGACCTCAGAGACTGCAGCACAGTGCTCTACCAACTGAGCCAAATCCCAGCCCTCATAATATGGCTTAGTTATCATAAAATGTAGAACTGGTCAAATGTTCTCCACTAAGCATGCTTCCCTCATCAACATCTCAAAGCCCAAAAAAAACACCACACCAACCATCCCCAGTGTGGTCTTCACTTGCAAGGTCATTCACACTTTTGCTTTCCTAAATATATCCTCTTCTGAATAAATCTTTTGCTTACTGACCTACTGCAACTATCTATAAATTCTTTTATACACACACAAAAAAAAAAAACCCTAAACTAAAGGACTCAAGCCTCCCCAGTCAACCACCCCTATAACACATGAACATAAGTTGTATTAGAATAAACCATAATACATTTATAAAATGCATCATGGTCCTATCATTCATGCTCATAAACACTGAAATCAATGTCTTGGCCAAACTGTCCTTGGACAATATTCTGCAGCACAGAACTAACTCTAAACTTGAGGTCCCTAAGCCAAGTCATACCAGCTGGGAAGAAGGCATATTCTCAGCCAATGCCTGATCTTCACATCTGTACTGGCAACCAGATGTCACAGTGATCTCCTGCAAATGGTCACATTAGGTCAATTTACAGCATGCTAATTTATGCTAAGACTAACTCTTGATAAACAGGATAAAACTTGATCAAAAATTAATTCAGGAGGAGGGGGAAAAGATGACAGACAGATAGTACATACCTTCTGACCTGGAGTAATAGGAAATCTTAATAGTTTAGAACACACATTGACTAGACAGAGTAATAAATTAGATTAGAGACAGCAGAGAGAACCAGAGTGGCAACAAGATTGCAAATCAAAGCCCAGAAGACCTACACAAAAAGCAGCAGCTGAGTCCCCATTTCCCACGTTGCAGAACATCAACAGAATCCAACTCAGAGAAGAATCCATGCACATATCCACAGGTGCTCGGATCCTGCACAGAGAAAAACCCTGGCAACCTGCCAACATCCTGCTGTTAGGACACAGGCAGCACCCTCCACAGAGAGTAACTAGTGAGTTTCCCTGAAGCATCAGGCACAGCAACCATCTCTATGTGGCACCACCTGTGCAGGTGAGGAGACTATGATGGTGCAAAAGCCTCACGCAGGAGTGCAGGCCTCAGATCCACCAGAGGTGAAACGTTGTCATCCCACCCATCCTGACATGGGTGCAGGGAGTGAACACAGTGGGGCTGAGGAATGTGCAGTGGGGTGTGCATGTCACAACTTCCACACTGACACACAGGCACACGGGCACTCGGACCCCAGATCCACCAGGGGCAGTTCGATATTGTCTCACTGCACTGTGGAATTGGCTAGGGTCTGCAGAGGCAGCTGAGTTCCTCATGGATAGAGTGCGACCGCAGTCC
This sequence comes from Pedetes capensis, assembly GCA_007922755.1. Taxonomy (NCBI): domain Eukaryota; kingdom Metazoa; phylum Chordata; class Mammalia; order Rodentia; family Pedetidae; genus Pedetes; species Pedetes capensis. The sequence goes on along the minus strand of VMDO01002391.1, from coordinate 98,940 downwards.
TACAGGGAGCGCAGCAGTGTGCCTTGTGCCAGGGCAGTTTTGTACACAAGTGACACACGGGCAGATAGGCTCCAGATTCACTGGGGGCGGTTGGATATCATTCTGCCCACTACAGTGCGGGAGGATGAGACCACAACAGGATTCAGAACGCATGAATGGATAGAGAGTCCGGCATAAGAGCTGACTTCCACAGGCATCTGCTCCCACCATAGGCATTGGGGCAGTGATCTCTGAGTTGGGATCGCAGAGCCCAGACTCCATGGGGGAGGCAAAATTCTCAGAAGGTCATGCCAGGTTGCATGGCCTCTCTGCCAATACAACTGGGGCAGAACATCCCATGGGACAACCTCTGAAAACACCCAGTGGCCCACTTCAGCCGGAGAGACCATGTGGCTATCCGCAGAAACCCTGCCGCCTAAGCCAGCCTGCTTCTGACAAGGGAACTCGCAGGGAAAATCCCTTTTCCTGCAGCAAGGATAGCCACCTGAAGGAAGAGAGGCAGGGCACTCTCAGAAGAATGAAGAGTGCTGTGGATAGTGGAAAAACCACTGTATCCAGAGCTCTCTAGTATACTGTACTTCCTTATTCACTTTATTGTCCAGATACCTCTTGTGAGAGTATACAGTGCAATTATCTATCTATCTATCTATCTATCTATCTATCTATCTATCTATCTATGTGTTAGTTTATTATTATATTTTAATTTTAATTTCTATTAGTCTCTGTTCTCTCTCTCTCCTCTTTTTCCCTCTTCTTTCCCCATATCCTCTCCCTCCTCACCCCCCAGTAAAGAAACAGAGTCTGCTCCCTCCCTAGCCCCCAGCATCATTGGAATAGTGAACTGGAGAGTGGGAAACTGAGGAGTGGAGAGTCGAGGATGCAGATAAGAGTGTCACGAGCTGATGGTCCACTGAACCTAGGAGAACCAATTAAAAACTAAACCCATTTCGAGTTGAGTAGGGCTGGTGAACCAGAGTAAGAGCCCCACAGACTAAAGAATTAAGGAATCACACTGTACACAGTGGACCAATCAGAGACTGGGATCTCAGGGATCAGATGGAATCTGAACGGGGCATAACTGAATACAGAGCCTGCCCCAGATCTTTGTCTGGGGTTCTAAAGCTGCAAAATATGGGGTTGAGGAGTGACAAGAAATTGCCAGAGATTCATCAGCACACAAACTCAAAGGAACAACGAGGGAGAAGTCTGTGCACTTGAGGGAGATGAAACCTAATTCCTGGTCCAAATAATGGGTAAGCAAAATCATAAAATCACAAGAAACACAAAGGGGCAAGCTGGATGTGAAGACTCCACTGATGAAAGCCTCCCAACAAATACCTCCAATGAATGTCAATTCCTAGAGATCTCTGAATTAGAATTCAGAGTTTTGGTTATTAGTACACTAAGAGAAATTAAAACTATCACCACCAGCACTCTCAAAGTCCTTGAAAAGAAGGTATCTCATCTGGAGTCAATACTCTTCTCACAGCTAGAAATAATTAGGAAAAATCAAGTGGGAATCCTAGAAATGCAAACCAAGCTAAATGAATTAAACTCTGCAAAAGAATCCTTTTCATTGAGACTGGATGAAACTGAGCTACAAATTTCAGACTCAGAGGACTCAATCCAAGAAATTAAACACGTACAGTCAGAAATAAATAATGATGAAGGCATTTAAAAAAGATTTCCAAGAAGCCTCAGACAGAATGAAAAAATGAAACTTAAGGATTCAGGGTGTTCCTGAAGGAGAAGAAAGGTCCACCAGAGGACAAGGAAATCTAGTTAATGATATCCTCATGGAAAATTTTCTAGAGATAATCCAGTATTTGGATACATACACAACTGAAACATTCAGGACCCCACCCAGAGTAGACCAAAACAGATCCTCCCCAAGACATATCATAGCACGAATGCTTTCATTAGAAACCAGAGAAGCAATTTTGAAAGCAGGAAGGGAAAAACCCCAGATAACTATTAAAAGAAAACCCATTAAAATTACTGCAGACTTCTCTATATCAAAGCTAGAAATGCCTGGACACAAATAATCACATACTAAAGAAGAACAATTTCCAACCAAGAATACAATATCCAACAAAACTATCATTGAAAATAGATGAGGAATATAAGACATTCCATGGGAGACGGACACGGCAACCCACTCCCAGAAATCAATCCACCATTGAAAACCCTATGAATAGCAGAGAAGCAATGACAATAGTGTTTTGCCTGTTGTACACAGGGTTGCTATGAGTTGAATACCAACTAGACAGCACCTAACAACAGCAACAACATAAGACATTCCATGATATTGACACATTCAAATGATTTACAACCACCAAGCCAGCTTTACAGAGGATTATAAATTAATTACCACATCTAGGTGAGATAAAACAACCCTATATAGAAAATCAAAGAATTGAATAGCTGAGTTGAGTGGAAACCAAGAAAGGAACAAAACAACCATGATTCAAAAATCAGTAACATGTAATGACTGGATGCATAACAATAGATACTTCTCAATAATCTCTATTAATGTAAATGGTCTTAGCTCACCAGTTAAGAGACAGAGACTGGCTAATTGGATTAAAAAAACATAAACCCTCAATATGTAGTATTCAAGAAACCCATCTAACTCACAAAGACTGCAATAGATTGAGAATCAAGGGCTGGAAAACAATATACCAAGTAGGTGGGAAATTAAAAAAAAAAAAGATGTTGCAATTCTAATACCAGATTAACTTTCAATCCAAAACTAATTAGAAGAGATAAAGAAGGGCACTACATATTACTAAAAGGAAGAATCAACCAGGAACCAATAACACTTCTAAATATATACACTTCAAATACTAGGGCACCTAACTTTATAAGATGAACTTTGCAGGACATGAAGAACTTTATTGGACCAGACACAATAATTATGAGAGACTTCGATACCCCACTTACGCCAAGAGACATGTCATCAAAACAGAAAATCAACAGAGAAATGATGGAACTTAATCTCCACCCTAAACCAATTGGGTTGCTGGGATTTAGCTCAGTTGGTAGAGCACTTCGCTGCAGTCTCTGAGGTCCCGAGTTCAATTCCCAGCACTGCAAAGATGGGAGAAGGACCTGACAATCCACTCCCAAGGCAATTCCAAAATAGTCAGCTATTGAAAACCCCTATGAGGGTCGCTGTGAGTTGGATACCAACTCGATGGCATGGGGCTGGGATTTAGCTCAGTGGGTAGAGTGCTGCACTGCAGTCTTTGAGGTCCCAAGTTCAATTCCCAGCACGGCAAAAAAATGGGAGAAGGGCCTGGCAATCCACTCCCAAGGCAATCCCGAAACAGTCAGCCATTGAAAACCCTATGAGAGTCGCTATGAGTCTGATACCGACTCGACGGCACCTAACAACAACAACAACAACAAACCAATTGGATCTCACCAACACATACAGAATATTCCATCCACATGATGAGAAATACACATTCTTCTCAGCTCGACATGGAACATTTTTCCAAAATAGACCATGTGCTAGTCCATAAGAATTCCCTCAATAAATACAAAAAAGTAGAAATTATCCACTGTTCCTTATCAGACGACAATGGAATAAAATTAGAACTCAAAAACAAGAATAATTCCAGATATTTTACAACTCATGGAGAATAAATAATACACTGATGAAGGATCAATGAGTTGTTGAAAAAATCAAAATGGAATTTAAAAAATTCCTGCAATCAAATGATAACAAAAACACATCCTACCAAAACATATGGGATACAGCAAAGGAAGTTTTAAGAGGGAAGTTTATAGCAGTAAGCGCCTTCATCAAGAAGGTAGAGAAGAACCAAATAAATGACCTAATGACTCACTTTAAGATGCTAGAAAATCAACAACAAATCAATCTTAAAAAGAGCATCCAGAAAGAAATTACCAAGATAAAGGCAGAAGTATCTCAATTAGAATCTAAAAAGATAATTCAAAAAATTAATAAGACTAAGAGCTGGTTCTTTGAAAAGATTAATAAAATAGATACTCCTCTGGCCAGTCTCATCAAAAAGAAAAAGGAAAAAGCTAATATAGTAAAGTTTAGAAAGGAAAACGGGACCATAACCACCAATTACAATGAAATACAGAAAATTGCAAGGGATTACTCTGAGAGATGGTATTCCCAAAAATATGAAAATAGAGAAGAAATGGATAAATGTATTAACACATATGGCTTACCAAAACTAATCCAGAAGACATAAGTGATTTAAACAAGCACATTACATATGCTGAAATAGAAAAGGTAATAAAAAGTCTCCCAACAAAGAAGAGCCCAGGTCCTGATGGGTTCACAGCAGAATTTTACCAACCTTTCAAAGAAGATATAATACCTATCTTCCTCAAATTATTCCAAAAAGTAGAAAAGGAGAGAACACTCCCAAACTCATTCATGAAGCTACCATCACCCTGATACCTAAACCAGGAAAAGATATATCTAAGACAGAGAATTATAGACCCATTTCCCTTATGAACATAGATGCAAAAATCCTCAACAAAATCCTGGCAAATCAAATCCAGCAACATAATAAAAAGATCGTTCACCATGACCAACTGGGATTTATTCCACAGATGCAAGGCTGGTTCAACATATGGAAATCAATTAATGTAATCCAACATGTCAAGAGACTGGCAAACAAAAACCACATGATCATCTCAATTGATGCTTAAAAAGCCTTTGACAAAGTGCAACACCTTTTCATGATAAAAACCCTGGAGAAGATAGGCATAACAGGCAAATACCATAACACCATAAAAGCCAAGTATGACAGACCTACAGCCAACATTATGTTAAATGGAGAAAAACTGAAACCATTTCCTCTATGATCAGGAACAAGACAAGGATGTCTACTCTCTCCTATTTTATTTAACATAGTAATTGAAATCCTCTCCAGGGCAATCAGACTAGAGAAAGAAATCAAAGGGACACAGATTGGCAATGAAGAGGTCAAACTATCATTATTTGGGGATGACATGATATTTTACCTAAAAGACCCCAAAACCTCATCCAGAAAACTTTTAGATCTAATGAAATCCTTCAGCAAAGTGGCAGGATATAAAATTAACACACAAAAATCAATAGCTTTCGTATACATCACTGTAAGCAGGAAAAGAAGGAAATTACAGGTAAAATACCTTTCATGATTGCTCACCAGAAAATTAAGTACCTTGGAATTAATCTAATCAAAGACCCTACAGACCTCTACAAGGAAAATTTCAAAACATTAAAGAAATAAATCACAGAGGATACTAAAAAAATGGAAGGACCTTCCCTGCTCCTGGATCAGGAGAATCAATATAGTAAAAATGGCTATCCTACCAAAAGCAATCTATAGATTTAATGCAATCCCCATGAAAATTCCAATGACAGACTTTACAGAAATAGAAAAAAATGACCCAAAAATTCATATGGTATCACAAAAGAACACATATAGCCAAAACACTCTTAAGATGCAAAACTAGTGCAGGTGGAATCACAATCCCTGACTTTAAGCTATACTACAGGGCAGTGGTAGCAAAACCAGCTTGGTACTGGCACAAAAATAGGACTGAAGACCAGTGGAACAGGATAGAAGAGCTAGAAAAACCTCAACACACCTATAGCCACCTGATTTTTGACAAAGGAGCAAAGCAAGTAAATTAGAAAAAGGATAGCCTTTTCAATAAATGGTGCTGGGAAACATGGATATCCACTTGCAGAAAAATGAAAACTGACCCGCATCTCTCAATATGCATGAGAGTTAACTCAAAATGGATAAAAGACCTCAACATAAAACCAGAAACTTTAAAACTAATAGAAGACAGGATAGACAATAAGCTACAACATACAGACATAGGAAAGTATTTCCTTAATAGGACTCCAATTGCTCAAGAAATTGCAACAAGAATAGATAAATGGGATTACATGAAATTAAAAAGCTTCTGTACAGCAAAGAAATAATCAACAAAGTCAAGGAAATCCCCACTGAATGGGAAAAAAATCTTCACATCCTATATATTGGACAGGGGTCTAATTACCAGAATTTATAAAGAACTCAAGAAAACAATACCCAAGAAAACAAATAACCCAATACACAAATGGGCAAAGCAACTGAACAGACAGTTCTCAAATGAAGAGGCTCATAAAACCATGAAACACATGAAAAAATGCTCACTATTCTTAGCCATTAGGGAAATACAAATTAAAACAACTCTGAGATTCCACCTTATACCAGTAAGGCCATTCTTACTGGCCAAGATCAATAAAACAAACAACAACAAATGCTGGCGAGGTTGCAGAGAAAAGGGAGCCCTCTTACACTGCTGGTGGAGCCGTAAATTAGCCCAAACACTTTGGAAATCAATAGGAGGTATCTTAAAAAACTAAAAATAGATCTGCCATATGACCCAGCTATAACACTATTGGGAATAAACCTAAAGGGAGATGAGTCATCATACCACAGAGACACCTGCATCTCCATGTTGAATGCAGCACTTTTCACAATAGCAAAGATATGGAATCAACCAAAGCATACATCAACAGAAGAATGGATACAAAAACTATGGTACATATACACAATGGAATACTATTCAGCAATAAAAAAAAAAAAATGAAATGATGCCATTTGCAGCAAAAAGGATGGAATTGGAGAAAATTATTTTAAGCGAATGAACACAAGCCCAAAAGAGAAATACCACATGTTCTCCCTCATATGTGGGACCTGAATCAAAATTAAAAGAAGGAAAAAATCCTATACAGAAATTGGAACATAATATAAAGCTAAAGTCAACTTAGTGAAGAAGGGACAATTTAGGGAGCGGAAAGAAGGAGGGAGGGATCTAGCAAAAGCAAGAAATGATGGAAGAAGAAAGAAGGGAGAGGAAGAACAAGGAGGAGTGAGAAATGAGAGAGAGGGTGACCTCAAAGTAAACAGCCCAACTTGAATAGTTCAGGAAATAATTTTAATAATACCAATAATACCAAAGAATGGTAATAATACAAATGGGCTAGAAAATTCATGTAACATTACTGACAACGTAAAAAGACAGATCACTACAGAAAAAGTTTTGACCTTAAATATAATTAAGATCCAAGGATAAATAGAAAAATATTCCAACAAAAAGACATGCAAGTGGGAGAGAGGCCTTTGGTGTGTGGGGGGTGGCGGGGGGCAGGGGGAGGAAGTGCACAAGACGGTGAGGGAGAAGTTTCTGTGCAATGTACAATGAAACGCGTATATGAAAATGTCACAATGAAATGCAGGTCAAAATGAAACACATTAAGTTGTACATTAAAAATTTCCAATAAAAAATTTTAAAAAAGAACGAACTCCAATCTTCTAAACTACATATTGTGATGTTGAGGACACAATCTTTCTATTTGTTACTATAAAAATAAAATGCAAATCACTGCTACTCACAGGAAATGTGTCCCCTGGAATTCATATGTTGGGAATTTAATCTTCAGAGTGATAAATTAATGACATTTGCAGGTGGGGGAAGATTAGGTCATGAGGGCAGAATGCTCGAGGATGGAATAACCCAGTCATGAATTAATAGACTATGAGTTGCTAAGGGAGAGGCTTTATAAAAGGGAGCTGTGGGCTTGGGGTATAGCTCAGCTGTAGAGCATTTGCCTAGTCTATGTCAGGCTGTGTGTTTAAGCCCCAACACCATTCAAGCAAAACAAAACAAAAAATGAGAGCTGTCACTGGCATATTTGTTCTGTCTCACCATGTGATGCTGTATGCTGCCTTGGAACTCTGCAGAGAGTCCCCAACAGCAGTAATGGCTTCAAGAGATGCAGCCCCTCTAACCTACAGAACCATTTGGATAAGCACGGCATTAGAAAATTGGGAAGAAGTCAGGTTTCAATTAGTGTAGTGAAAAATACCCAAGCTGCCTATAACGTATTTTTAAGGTCCAGCCTTCCGTTTCTAGATTAAAAATAAATAAGCAACAATGCAACTTATAGCTGACTAAATCCACAATAATAAATGTGTTTAGCTATTTCTGCCTATCTCAAACACATCCTGAGTTTTGTTGTTGTTGTTGTTGTTGTTGTTAGGTGCCATCGAGTCGGTATCCGACTCATAGCGACCCTCTGTACAACAGGGGAAACACTACTGTCAGTGCTTCTCTGCTGTTCATAGGGTTTTCAATGGCAGATTGATTTTTGGGAGGGGGTTGCCAGGTCCTTCTCCCAAGCCTACAGCTTCTGGTGTTCCCAGGCGGTCTCC
>VMDO01002391.1:66270-90594 GCA_007922755.1 Pedetes capensis | reverse complement strand
TCCTGAGTTTTAGGCCACACAAAATATCTTTTAGCTAACTACAAAACTAAACATTAATAAAATAATTCTTCTCAATTGGTCCCAAAAGGTAGAGTGTTGCATTTGCCCCACAGTTGTGATCCCAGCACACGGGAGGCAGAGGCAGGAGGATCAAAGCAAGTTCCATGCCAGCCTGGTCTACATAATGTGCTCCAGGCCAGCCAAAGCTACATAGCAAAACACTCTCTCAAAAACCCAAGTATAAAATAGAATAATAATAATTTTAAAAGCTCACTTGAGAGGGTTGTAGCTGCCCACACGTATAATCCCAGCAACTTGGGAAGTGGAGGTAGGAGGATCACGAGTTTGAGGCCAGAGGCAGGCTGTGTAACTTAGTAAGACCCTGACTCAAGATAAAAAATGAAAAATAGGATAGGGAGTGCAGCCCAGTGGTAAAGCACTTGAAAAAGTATGTACAACACCCTGGGTTCAACCCCTAGTTAAAAAAGAAGAAAGAGAAAAAGAGAGGAAAGAAAGAAAAAGAAAGAAAGAAAGAGAGAGAGAGAGAGAGAGGGAGGGAGGGAGGGAGGGAGGGAGGGAGGGAGGGAAAGGAAGGAAGGAAGAGAGAGAAAAGAAAGAAAGAGAAAAGCAAAGGAAAAGAAAAGAAAAAGAAAGAGGAATAAAGAAAAACTCAGTCCACCCTTTATCTGCTTTCTGCCTTTTCTTTGCCTGGGAGAGCATCCTAATCTTGTCGCTTCACCAAAGAACTGAGGTTTCCCCAGTTTTCCATTAAGAGAACAAGGAGCCAAATAAACCTCTACTATTTTCTCAAGTATCTCATATATCAAGAGACAACGAACTAAGACCTCCATTAAATTCACTGGACTTTACAAAGGCATTTGATATTTAGCTGTCAAACAGTTTTGAACTTCCAAAGATTTCAAGAAAATTTTAGCTTTTACAATATTATATTTGTTGCCACAAAATTTGAGTTTTGAAAAATAAAAGATAGTATTCAAATATGAAGTGTTATCATTTGATTCTGTAGACTTTTCTACTTTTCAGTGCAAATAAATGTATCTAAGAATATATGGTCTCTTTTCACACATCCAAGTGCCCTTCTAGAAAGAGCATAATCTCAGCTGCTCTGCCAAATGTCCTATACTCTGCTTTTTGTGACACCTGCCAGTCCCCTCTCTCCTTCTGCCAAGCTTTGCCCTCCTACTTGTCTCCTGCCTACTCCCTCCTCCACACATTTATTGACTCTGTCCTGTTACCCTTGCCCTCATGCCTCACTCAGAGCTGGGCATCTCTGAGTAATACCTTATAGTGGCATTCTGCCACCCACAGATGTGATATACATGGAATGTGATTTTCATCTTGCTTCTGAAAGGCAGAAAGCACTTCCCACTCTGATTCTCTGAAAGCTAATAACAGGTTTTCCTCCAGAAAAATGTAGGGCGAGTTGAACTCAGTCTATTTTAAGAAAATACTCTTGAAGTTCCAATTTCTAAAAAGCTAAAATACTATGTTTCTTATTTTACAGTAATACATATTTTCAAATTACATCCTTGAGGTCATAAGATATTTTACACTGTTTTTCCTTGGAAATGTATATAAGAAATATGAATGAGATCAGGCACAACTATGCATTTACTTTAGCATTACAACAGAGTTCTTAAAAAGATCCTAATGGTATATTAAATTATATCAGCTAAAGCTTTTCAGCCTGCAGCTGTAGCCCTGTGGAACCCGATCCCGTCAGATCTCGGAAGCTAAGCAGGGTCGGGCCTGGTTAGTACCTGGATGGGAGACTGCCTGGGAACACCAGGTGCTGTAGACTTGGGAGAAGGACCTGGCAGCCCCCTCCCAAAAATCAATCTGCCCTATGAACAGCAGAGAAGCACTGACAATAGTGTTTCCCCTGTTGTACAGAGGGTCACTATGAGTTGGATACCGACTCGAAGGCACCTAACAACAACAAAGCTTTTCAAGTGTATTGTAGGATTGTGAGACATGACCTAATTCTTTTGTCAGACTATGGATTGCACATTGACCATAAAAGTCAAGAAGGGACATAAAAATAGAATTGAAGTCTACAACATCCCAGCCAGGAGATAGTCTAGCCTAAGCTTGATTAAAGCACTGCGCTGCAGTCTCTGAGGTCCTGAGTTCAATTCCCAGCACCGCAGTAATGGGAGAAGGACTTGGCAATCCACTCCCAAGGCAATCTCGAAGCAGTCAGCCATCGAAAACCCTATGAGGGTCGCTGTGAGTCGGATACAGACTCGACGGCACCTAACAACAACAACAACAAGCTTGAGTAGTTTTGATGATCAAGAAATCACTGGTTACCAAAGCAAAGACCTAATCTAGATCTTAGATTGAGCCTACTTTGACTTCTACCATTTATTTGGATTTTGCTTTCCAGAGCAATATAGAATTGCAGCTGCTTCTTTGGAGATATTTGGAGAGAGTTAGTGAATTATGGTGTGTTCCTTTATAATCTACCCTTTCCTAACCTAAAAACACACTTCTTCTTTAGCAGCTCCTACTTACATGATTTTCAGTTCTCCCTCCACTTGTCCCTCACTTCTCTAATACAGTACTTTCATAAAAATGCAATGCTTAGAATTGAACATGGTGTTCCAGACGTGATTTGACCATTACAAAATACAAAGCAACTGTTATTTTCCATCATCTGGGGAGTATACTTCTTTTAATGTCATTTAACAGACAGGAAATTAAAAAAAAAAAAGTTTTACAGTGACTGGCATGTATACAGGTTGCTGTTGTTGTTAGGTGCTGTGGAGTCAAGTCCAATTCATAGTGATCCTATGTACAACAGAATGAAACACTATCCAACCCTGTGCCATGTCCAGCATTATTGTCAGTGCATCTCTGCTATTCATAGGGTTTTTGATGCCTGATTGTTTCTCGAGAGTGGATTGCCAGGTCCTTCTTCCAAGCTACAGCACCTAATATTCCCAGGTGGTCTCCTATTAAAGAACTAACCATGCCTGACCCTGCTTAGCTTCCAAGAGCTGATGAGATCAGATGTCAGGGTGGTTGGTACAGCTGTAGGCATGTATACAGGAGGAACTCCTACAGTATATCTGAATGTTGTTAAATGAAAAGACAGCCTGTTTTTGCTTGGCTTTTTGTTTGTTTTTTTTTGTTTGTTTGTTTTGTTTTGTGTTTAAGAAAACTTGCAGAATAGCCCGGTATGGTGGCATCTGCCTATAATCCCAGCTACTGGGGAGGCTGAGATAGGTGGGTCACAATTTCAAGGACTGCCTGGACTACATAGTGAGTTCAAGGCCAGCTTTGTAAATTAGTGAGACCTTGTCTCAAAATAAAAAATGAGGCCGGGGGCAATGCCACATGCCTATAATCCCAGCACTTCGGGAGGCAGAGGCAGAAGGATCACAAGTTCAAGACTAGAGGCAGTCTGCATAATTTAGCAAGACCTTATCTCAAAAAGTAAAAAAGTGTGCTGGGGGTGCAGCTCAGTAGTCCAGCACTTGCAAAACCTGCAAGCACAAGGGCCTGGGTTCAGCCCCCAGTACCGGAAAAAAAAAAAAAATGTATATATATATATATATATATATATATATATATATATATATATATACAGAGAGAGAGAGAGAGAGAGAGAGAGAGAGAGAAATATATATATTGAAATATATATGAAATATATATTATATATATTTATATATGAAATGCCTACAGCTGTAGCCCTGTGGCATCCGATCCTATCAGATCTCAGAAGCTAAGCAGGGTCGGGCCTGGTTAGTACCTGGATGAGAGACCACCTGGGAACACCAGAAGCTGTAGGCCTGGGAGAAGGACTTGGCAACCCCCTCCCCAAAATCAATCTGCCATTGAAAACCCTATGAACAGCAAAGAAGCACTGACAATAGTGTTTCCCCTGTTGTACGGAGGGTCACTATGAGTCGGATACTGACTCGACGGCACCTAACAATAACAACATATATGAAATATATATGAAATATATATTTATATATATGAAATTTATATATATATATATATATATATATATATATATATATATAGAGAGAGAGAGAGAGAGAGAGAGAGAGAATAGGATTGGGGCTATAGTTCAGTGGGAGAGTGCTTGCCTAGGATACGTAAGGCCCTAGGTTCAATCCCCAGTACCAAAGGGAAAAAGGAGGGGGAGAAAAAAGAAAACTTGCAGAATGTGAAGTCAAACATTTATGAGACCTCTGCTTTTGTGTTTCCTGTCTCGGTATACCTGCTGTCTAGATTTAACATGGGTATTCAACGCTTTTTGAAGATCAGTTTGATTAGCATCAATACCACTTTTATCTAACTCAGTTTAAAAGCAATCTGTTAACTTGGCTCAGAGTTTTGTCTTGTTTTTCTGTGCTGGGTATAGAACCCAGGCCCTTGCACACACTAGGCAAGTGCTCTATCACTGTGCTACACCCCAGCGCCCATCTGTCAATTTGGAAGTGATTCTTGCCTGAACAGAATTCCTCTGCAACTTAGAAAATAAACACAATGTGAACCTTGGACAGCTGTTATTGTATGGTGAAAGTGCCTAATGATAGCATGTTCCCCTCCCCATGCCCTGAAGGGAGCAAAGGCCTTGTTATAAGGAAGCAGCCCAAACAAGATACTGACATGATCTGTTTTCTAAAGTAAATGCAAGTTGTTTGTTTGTTTGTTTGTTTGAGCAGAGTAGATCTTTCTGAAATGAAGAAGTATTTTCTGCAGTAATCATGTGACAATGCATTAATCTCAGTGCACTTGGGCCAAGAATGGTCAGAGTTAAAAATCACATTTTGTCCGAGCAAGTGATCACTGGGAACAAAATGTCAAGATTATATGTTTGCCATCATATCTCTAGCTTCCAAACAATAGACCTTTTAAAAAAAAAACTTTTAAACTTTTAAAACTTTAAAAAAACCCATAAAAGCCAGGTGTGATGCCACATGCTTGTATTCCAACACTGAGAAGACTATACCAGGAGGATTACAAGTTCCAGGCCAACCTGAGCTATATCTTGAGACCCTGTCTTAAATCACAGAGAGAGGGAGAGAGAGAGAGAGAGCGACAGAGAGAGAGGCAGAGAGAGAGAGACAGAGAGAGAGAAAGGGGCAGAGAGAGAGAGAAAGGAAGAAGAGGAGAAGAGGAGAAGGTACAGGGGGAAATGAGGGAAGAAGTTTCAGAAACACCAGGTAAAGACCCAAGTATTGGCCCAGGATGAGGTTTCCAAAATCAGCGCCCAACCTTCTTTTTCCATTGATAGTAATGGGAGACCAAAAGGAGTGAGCTAACCTCAGGTTAAAGAATCTCAGTCTAGTTAGTCACTGAGTTATTCCTAGACATTAATGACTTTTGGGTTTTGTTGTTGTTGTTCTGTTTCATTTTGTTTGAGGCAGGGTCTAGCTATGTAACCCAAGCTGGCTTCAAATTCACAATCCTCCTGCTTTGGCCTCTTGAATGCCAGGACTACAGGCATGTGCCACTACGCCCAATTTGTGACTTTTGATTCTTAATCCACTTAATCCACTTTATGAAACACTAGTGGAGTTGCAGAAGAAGAAGGCTCTAGGATCTTCCATTCTAGCTCCAAATTAGTTACTTTAGCATGACTAGACTGGAGGACGATTGAGAAGAGGTCTTGGCCACTGCCAAGATTCGGATATAGTTTGTCACCCAAAGGTTCATGTGCTGGTATCTTGTTTTCAGAGTAGTGGTATTGAGGTAGTACAACAAATACAACTAGTCTTTTCTTTTTTCTTTTTTTTCCTTGTAGTGCTGGGGATAGAACCCCAGGGCCTTATGCATGCTAGGCCAGTATTCTACCACTGAGCCACAGCCACAGCCTGTAGGAGGTGGCACTTTTCAGAGGTGGGACCTAGTGGGGGGTAACTGGGGATTAATGAAGGGATTAATGCTGATCTCAAGGAGTGGGTTATATCTCACAGGAATAGGTTAGTTTCCACAAAAGCAGATTGTTATAAAAGAATTAGGCCAGCTCCTTCCAGTCTCTTGCTCCCTGGCTCACATGAGTGCCCCATCTGCATGAGACTGGTTTCCTTTCTGCTTCTCTACCATGTTGCAATGCAACTAGGAGGCCCTTGCCAGGATGCAGACGTCATGCTGTTTGGGATTTCTAACTACCAGAATCAGGAGCTAAATAAACCTCTTACTTTATAAAGTACCAAGTGTCATTTTTTCATACCAACATAAAATGGACAAACATAGCCCCAAACATGGAAGAAAATTTAGGATTTAAATGCATGATCAGAAGCAAGCTGTGGTGGTACAACCCTGTAATTCCAGCACTGGGGAGGCTGAGGAAGGAGGATCAAGAGTCAACATTGGTCTGGGCTACATAGACTCTGTTTCAAAAAAGAAAAAAAGTTTTTTTGAAAAAAGCAAGACAAGGTGGAGCAATTAAATCCTAAATACCAGCTGAAGACTGAACAAATCAACACATGCTGTGATTTCTTTATTGTCCATGGTGAGACAGTGTTATAGGTACCCTGAAAGAATGGACCCTAAAGAATTTAAACTTCTCCAGGAAATGCCATGCTGGGGATAAGAAGAGCCCAAGGCCTTGGCATCCAGAGAGCCAGTCCCCACAGCCCAAGGAGACCCGTCATAGTTCTGATAATTTATCTCATAGCTAAATCTACACATGCGTACTTCCTTGCTTTTGTTTCATCTTTTCTATAAATTGTAACCTACCACAGGAAAAGAAGAGAAGCTGAGGATTTTTCTCTCTTCAGTTCTGACTAAAACTGTTATTAGGTGCTGTTGAGTAGGGTCCATCTCATAGTGACCCTATGTACAGCAGAACGAACACTCCCCAGTTCTGTGCCAGACACACAATCTTCTTTTGTTTAAGCCCATTGTTGCAGACACCATGTCAATCCATATACTGAAGGGTTTTCCTTTTCTTTGTGGACCTGCCATTCTCCCAAACATTATGTCCTTCTCCAGGGATTGGTCCCTCCTGACTACATGTCCAAAATACATAATATGAAATCTAGCCATCCTTGCTTCCAAGGAGCACTCTGGTTACACTTCTTCTAGGACAGATTTGTTGGTTCTTTCAACAGTCCATGCTGTTGCCATTCAATAATCGTCTCCAGCACCATAATTCAAAAGCATTAATTCTTCTCCTGTCTCCCTTGTTCAATGTCCAGCTTTCACAACCATATGAGGTGACTGAAAATACCATGGCATGAGTCATGTGCACGTTCATCTTCAATGTGACATCTTTACTTTTCAATACTTTAGAAAGATCTTTGGCTAAAGCTGTAAAGAGACCCGTTTCCCTTTACCAATGCTTGACTCACAGTGTTTTGGGAAAGTGTCAAACCATAGACGTCTAAATTCTGATAACAGTTTTTGGTCAAGCCAGCCAGGAAAAAGTGTTTTTGGCTAGCCACCCCCACAGTTGGAAACCTGGGGAATTCCCAGCAGCTGTCGAGAGCCCAGTAGTTCTCCCTCCTTCCCAGGGCGGCATTGGCTGCCTAGACACACAGTTTACTGGGAAACCAATAAAGGGAAAAGGCTTTTGGCTTTTGACCTGGTCTTTGTTTGAAGAGTACTCTGTTGTTCAGTTGTGATTTGGAATATTCTTGGTAAACTTTCACAGCCTGGGCCTTTTTGTTTGGCTCTTTTGGTACTGGCACCAAGTTTTGAAGAGATTTCAAGAGAAACCAGGTACATTCAGATTTCCTGTCATTCCGGGGAGCTGTTTTGAGCCATTCAGATTATTGTGGGATAACGATTCCATATCTAGGTCCTTTTCCTTCTTTCTTTTCTGCCTTCCTGTCCACTTCTTGCCCTTTGCTCCTCTCTTCTTTCTCTAGCAAGCATGTGTCCACCTCTCCCTTCTCTCAGACCCTCCATCTTCTCTATCTGCAATACTTTTCCCTCTAGAAGCCTGCTTACCTATGTTCTCTCTGACTTTATCTTTCCCTGGGAAATAGAAATATCCTTATGCAGATCCATACAGGGAACCCAGTTTATTTCAAATTCCTTTCCAGGTTTACCTAAGCTTCTCCAGGTGCCTCAGTCTTCTCTGTGATTAGTTCTTAATGGTGAACTATCTTTTATTAAACAGTATCTATACTTTCTACTGTAAAAAAAAAAAAATCCATGTCTGGTGTTAAATAGCCATTTGGTTTGTGTGACATAAAAGTTTGGATTAGAACTTCTTTGGGGGGGGGAATTTCTTTATTTGAAAGAATGGTACCAATTAAAGAACTTAATTGGGTGTTTTGGTACAACTTATAGAAAAAGTAAAGCTAACATGTGGGCACAGTTTTGATGACCAGGGAAGTCAGTCCCTGGCCTTGGGAAAGTCAGCCTAAGGCTTAGCTCTCATTATTGCTGTCTCTCAGGGTGCACTTGTCAGAGAGATTCTGCTCCAGCAGATTTGGGGCTCTTATCCTGCCAGATTGTTATGTGGTCACTCAGTTCTTTGATGGATTTCACCTGCTCATTCAGGTAATGAGTCTCAATGAAGTCACATGAGTAGAGGTCAGTTTTGTCAGTGGCCAGTTTGTGTATTTGTGCACATCAGTAGACTCAATGACAGAAATCACATGATCATCTCAATAGATGCAGAAAAAATTTTCAACAAAGATCAACATCCTTCATGATAAAAGTCCGGAAGAAACTGAGACTAGAAGGAACATCCCTCAACATCATAAAGGCAATATGTGAAAAGTCTATACCAACATTATACTAAATGGGGAAAAGCTGAAGGCATTCCCTCCAAGATCAGGAACAAGACAAGGATGTCCACTCTCCCTTCTCTTTTTCAATATAATTGAAGTCCTAGCCAGAGCAATCAGGCAAGAGAAAGAAGTAAAAGGAATAGAAATAGGGAACAAATAAGTCAAATTATCCTTATTTTTAGATGATATGGTCCTATACCTAAAGAACTCTAAAAACTCCACTAGAAAATCCCTAGAGCTGATTAGCTCCTTTATCAAAGTAGCAGGATACAAAAGACTCAGAACTCAGTAGCATTCCTAAATACCATAATGAACAGGAAGAGAAAGAAATCAAAACAATAATTCTATTCACAATAGCTCACCAAATATTAAATATTTAGAAGTTATTCTAACCAAAGATCCTAAAGACATCTACATTGCAAACTTCAAAACACTAAAGAAAGAAACTGAAGAAAGATACTAGATGATCAATAGATCTCACTTTCTCATGGCTTGGAAGAATTAATATTGTGGAAATGGCTATACTACCAAAAGTAATCTATAGATTGAATGCAATCCCCAACAAAATTCCAATAATATATTTCACAGAAATAGACAAAACAAACTTAAAATTCATATGGAAGCACAAAAGACTCCATATAGCCAAAACAATACTAAGCAGCAAAAGCAGTGCAGGAGGCATCACAATTATTGACTTCAGACTATACTGCAGGGCTATAGTAGCAAAAATATCTTGGCACTGGCACAAAAGCAAGCATAAAGACCAATAGAAAAGATCCAGATATACACACACACAGCTATAACCACCTGATATTTGACAAAAGTCAGAGTTATACATTAGAGAAAAGATAGCCTTTTTAACAAATGGTGCTGAGAAAACTGGATATCTATATGTGGAAGAATGAAAATAGGTCTGTATCTCTTGACCTGTATGAAAATCAACTTAAAAGAGATCAGAGATCTCAACATAAAACCAGAAACTTTGAAACTACTAAAAGCAAATGTAGGGAACACACTCCAATACATAGGCATAGGCAAGTACTTTCTTAACAAGACTCCAGTAGCCTGAGAAACTGCACCAAAAATTGACAATGGGATTACATAAGTAACAGGCTATTGCTCAACAAAGGAAACAATTAATACAGTAAAGGGAGAGCCCACAGAATGGGAAAAAAATCTTTACATCCTATACATCTGACAGAGGATTAATATCTAGGATATACAAAGAACTCAAGAAGTTAAACATCAAAATAACAAATAATCCAATAAATAAGTGAGAAATGGAACTGAATAAACAGTTGTCAAAAGAGGAAATACAAATGACCAATAAGCATGAAAAAATTCAATATCTTTAACCATCAGAGATATGTAAATCAAAACTACACTGAGATTCCATCTCACTCCAGTCAGAATGTCTAGTATCAATAAAACAAATAACAACAAATTCTGGCGAGGGTGCAGGGGGGAAAAATAACCCCTTTACACTGCTTGTAGGACTGTAAATTAGTTTAGCCATTATGGAAATCAGTATGGAAGTTCCTTAATAGAACTACCATGTGATTCAGCTACATCACTTCTTGGAATATACCCAAAGGAAGATAAGTCATCATACCACAAGGACACCTGCACTTCCATGTTTTTTGCAGGGTATGGATTGCAAGGGTATGGAAACAGGCCAGATGTCTATTAACAGATGATTGGATTTTAAAATGTGGTGTATATACACAATGGGCTGGGATTTAGCTCAGTGGGTAGAGCGCTGCGCTGCAGTCTCTGAGGCCTCGAGTTCAATTCCCAGCACCACAAAAAATGGGAGAAGGGCCTGGCAATCCACTCCCAAGGCAATCCGGAAGCACTCAGCCATTGAAAACCCTATGAGGGTCGCTATGAGTCGGATACCGACTCGAGGGCACCTAACAACAACAACAACAATATACACAATGGAATATTATTCAGCAGTAAAGAATAAAGTTATATCATTTGCAGCAAAATGGATAGAACTGGAGGTCTTCATTTTAAGTGAAATAACCCAGATTCAAACAGAAATATCATATGTTCTTACTCATATGTGGGAGCTAGATATACTTTAAAGAAAAAAAAGATAAATGGTCTAGAAAATGCATGCAATTGTTCTAACAAGATAAAAACAAAGATTACTACAGGAAAAGTTTCTATCTTAAACAGAACTTGAACCCAAGGACATATAGCAAAATATTACCAAGTAAAAGATAGAGAAGACTTAGATGGGGAGGGTGGGAGGAGAGGAAGCACATGGGAGGGTAAGGCGGAACCTATATGAATAATGTACATCAAAATGCATATATGGAAATGTCACAATGAAAAGCACATCAGAATGAATCACATTAAGGTGTACATTAAAAATTTCCAATAAAAAAAGAAAAAGAAAAAAAAAGTATGTATGTGTGTGTGTACATATCTAAGATTGGAAAATACAAGTGGACCCAACATGAGGGAGGAGGGGACTAGTAGGAGAGGGTGGGCAATGGAAAAGATGAGAGGGGGAGGAGGAACAACATAGGTAAAGAGGGAGAGAACAAGAGCAAAATAAAAGATGCAACTCTATGAAAATCTCATGATGAAGTTCAGTATACTATACGTAACTTTAAAAAATCATGCTATACTTTATAAATCTACAGCCATACCACCCTGGCATCAGAACCCATCTAATCTCAGAAGCTAAGCAGGGTCGGCCTGGTTAGTCTGTGGCTGGAAGACTGCCTGGGAATACTGGGTGCTGTAGTCTTAGGAGAAGGGCCTGGCAGACCACCCTTGAAACAATCAGCCATTGAAAATCCTATGAATAGCAGAGAAGCACTGACAGTAGTGCCAGGCATACCACAGTATCAGGGAGTGTTTCATTCTGTTGCACATAGGGTCACTGTGAGTCAGATCTGACTTAACAGCACCTAACAATAACAATACTTTATAATTTTCTACAATTATCATTACATATTAATCAAAAAGGTTTTGTATAATGTTTAAAGAGACGAAAGTATCAACAACCTTGACTTAACTGCACACTGTATACATGAACTATCAGTCTGTACCCCATAAATATGTACAACTAAAAATACTAATAATAATAAAAAAAAAGAAATCCAAGCATTGTGGTACATGCCTGTAGTCTCAGTGACTTGGGAGTCTGAGGCAGAAGGATCAAGACAGTTCGAGGCCAAAGGCAGCCTGTGCAATTTAGCAGGACCTTTTCTCAAAATAAGACAAAAGGGGAGGGTCCTGTGGGTGGGTTTCAGAAGTACAGCACTGACCCTGGGTTCAAACCTCCCAGTACTGCAAAAGCAAACAAACAAGCAAAGCAAACAAAAACAAAAAAGAACTACCTAATCTTCTAATAATTTTAAATGTAAGTATTTTAGGGGTCTCTAAGTATCTGGAACCTGCAGCTATAGCCCTGTGGCATCTGATCCTGTCAGCTCTTGGAAGCTAAGCAGGGTCAGCCTGGTTAGTACTTGGATGGGAGACTGCCTGGGAACACTAGGTGCTGTAGGCTTAGGAGACAGACCCGGCAACCCACTCCCAAAAATCAATACACTACTAAAAACCCTATGTACAGCAGAGAAGCACTGACTATAGTGTTTCGTCTATTGTATGTAGGGTCACTATGAGTCGGACACCAACTCAACGGCACCTAACAACAACAACAAAGTATCCTTGGAAATAAAGATCTTACCTAAAGTACAGTTTCACCTAATATGCACCAATAATTTCAGAGAAATAAAGTTTTTATTGGAGTAAGGATTATCTTTATTGGATCACAAAGTACAAATATGAGCCAGGTTTGGAACTACAAGATGTAAGAGCACAGATGTGACATCAGAAACATCCAGAAGGGACCATGACATCCTAGCATTGTAGTTTTGGTGGGGGGGGGGATTACCCAAAGCCTTCCCCACCTCCAACCTTTTCTGCAGCAATTCATCAGTAACTAGTTACTGTGAGCGGTCAGCAGCAGTGTTCCCTCTTCCTTCTCAGCCTTTTTCTTTCCTAACACTTGTGCAAATTGTCCTCTGCTGTACTGATCCGTACGTGGAGTTGCACCAGAAGAATGGCAGGAGTAAGAGAAATGTCTCAACATAGGGAGAGTGGGTTCCCATTCTGTGGGCACTGGGCCATGGGGAGCAGGGGTCAAGAAAGCTCCGGCATGGATGCCCAACTTCTGAGATTTGGCAGGGAAAAGACACAGGGAAACAACGGTATCTATTACACTTGACATCAAAATACAAACAGTAGATAAAATTGCCTAAGCAAGACTGAAGACTAACTCACACAGTGGCTCTGACCCAGTTAACCCCTGCAATCCAACGATACACAACTCCCCTGGGGATACTCTGGTCCTGAGACATCATCAAAAATGTGGACAAACGATAAATTCCTACAGATGGGTCACAGAGTCATCTCAGATTTGTGACAGGGGAGTGTGGCACTGAGCCAGAGGATGGGAATACAAGGAGGAGGTCCAGAACATTGACAAAGTAACAGTCTAGGTACTAGAAAAAAAATTTTTTTGGCGGTACTGGGGGTTGAACCCAGGGCCTTGCTCTTGCATGCTTTGCAAGTGCTGGACCACTGAGCTGCACCCCCAGCCCATTTTTTTTACTTTTTGAGACAGGGTTTCTCTAAGTTATGCAGACTGCCTTTGGTGTCAAATTTGAGATCCTCTGGCCTCCACCTCCTGAGCCACTGAGATTATAGGCGTGTGCCACCACGCCCGGCTGGAAATATTATTTGATTTTGTAAAAACTAAATAAATGAACACACATAGAATAAAAGAAGTATATAGTTTAAGAGGCACTTTGCAAACAAAACCAACAAAAAGTAGTGGTTATTTTTTCCTCTGAGTAGAAGTCCCAAAATTCAGCGTTCACAGACTTATGGTTTTTCACACATCATCAAAGCCAGCACTGGAGGGTTCAAATAGTAGATCCATTGGTAGCTGCTTGAGTACCTGGCTTCTCAACTTTGTTGCTTTTTTCTAGTTCACAAAATTTTCCTTAATCTTTTTTTTTTTTTCAGTTAAAAATTCTGGAGCATATGGAATTTAGCTGGCTTTTTAATCCAGAAGATAAATGTTTTAACCAATTTGCCAGGTAGGGAGTACACACCTGTAATCCTAGCACTTGGGAGGCAGATGCAGGAGGATCAATACAAGTTCAAAGCCAGCTTGGTATACAGAGCAAGGCCCTGTCTCAACAACAACAAAAAAAAAAAAGAAAAAAAGAAAAAAAAAAAAAAAAAAAAAAAAAAAAAAAAAAAAAAAAAAAAAAAAAAAAAAAAAAAAAAAAAAAAAAAAAAAAAAAAAAAAAAAAAAAAAAAAAAGAAAGAAAAGAAAAGAAAAAGAAAAAAATAAAAGAAAAGGAAAGAAAAGAAACACTAAATAAACAACCTGATGGGAGAATTGAGTTTGGTGGAGGGGAATCAGAAGGGCCTGAAGGGTCCTTGCTTTTGCTTTCTTCTGATCCAGATCCTATAGGACATATTCTGTTCGGCACTTGAAGGCCCTGGTATTTTAGCAGACCAATTACAGGGCAGCCCATTTGAGATGGCCAGTGGGGATGAGGAGGTCTTTGAGGCTAGTCGTGCAGTCCTTTCCCTCTTAAGACCTCGCACTTCACCAATGTCTTCTCGGAGGCAGCAGTACCCTTTACATTCCTTGAGCGCACTGTTCTCTCAATGGGAATTAGTCATGCACAACTTCACTTTCTCATCATTTTCTATACCTTAACCTCCTCACCTGTGGTACCAAACCATGAGAAGCTCCACAATGATGAGCACACAGATAACAACACCAGGGCCCCCACGGCCAGGATAGTAGTGTCGTCATACAAATTCAAAA
Source organism: Pedetes capensis (assembly GCA_007922755.1). Lineage (NCBI taxonomy): Eukaryota > Metazoa > Chordata > Mammalia > Rodentia > Pedetidae > Pedetes > Pedetes capensis. Next base: position 75,993 of record VMDO01002391.1, on the reverse strand, counting down.
GATTCTCCTTCGGGAGGCTCAGCTCGCTGCACCTTTCTCTGTGGTAACCTGGATGGCAGATGCGTGGTGGAGCGCAAAGCTCCTTCAGATATTTGCATTCTCTGAGGATGCAGAAATCCTTATATTTTCCCAAGACACAGGTCTCTCTTCTTCCTTAACCTCTTGCCTTTGTTGTTTTCCCACTTTTCTCTTTACTTGGCATGGGCAGAGCTCGTGGCTTGGAGGAGAAAGCAACTCTGAAAAGGTCCTGACCTGCCTTTTCCAAGTTCAGGACTTCCCAGGCCCGGCTACCTCCCATAGGGAGCCGAGGGTGGGTAGATCCAGTAGAAGCACCCAGGTTGCTGGTTCCAGCCCCGAGCCTTCTTCGAAGCCGTTCCAGGTTCTCTCCAGTCACCGATGCTGGGAGCTCTCGCCAGCAAGAGTTTCAGCACTACCGACCACAGCAGCTTCAGTATTCTGGACCCCGCGGAGACCCAGACTCAGTGGTCACTCTGGACGCGGCGGCCCCCGGTGTCCGCACCGGAGCCAGGCAGCAGAGCGCAGGAGATTCCACCAGACATCTTCCACTGCCCGCCTCTGGGCGCAGGCCTCGTGGGTACACGCGCGCCGCTGGCCCCCAAAGTGGGTCGATCTGCTGTCAGTCCGCGCGTCCGCCTTGGGCCAGGCAAGGGGCCGACACGTGCAGCGCGCCGCTCCTTTGGCCTACTTGGGAAATATAAGCACTGTTGTTGTTGTTGTTAGGTGCCTTCGAGTCGGTATCCGACTCATAGCGACCCTCTGTACAACAGGGGAAACACTATTGTCAGTGCTTCTTTGCTGTTCATAGGGTTTTCAATGGCAGATTGATTTTTGGGGGGAGGGGGTTGCCAGGTCCTCCTAAACCTACAGCTTGTGGTTTTCCCAGGCGGTCTCCCGTCCAGGTACTAACTAGGCCCGACCGTGCTTAGCTTCCGAGATCTGAGGGGATCGGATGCCACAGGGCCATGGCTGCAGGCATATAAACACTAGAACCTTAAAATGATTGAGTCAACACCCTAGTCCGTAATCTGTATAAGGACGGGATTCATTTGATGTTTAAATTATAAAATAGTCACAATGAGTAATTGTTACTGCTTTAAACTTTCAGTCTTTGATTCCTAAGGATGCTAACCCCCACAGCGTGTGTGTATGTACAAGTGTATATGCATATCTTTGTATGTTTATATAAAACAACATTCATTAACTCACAGAAGTTTTAAGTTGCTGAAAAAATTTGGCTGCTTAGATAATGTGGTAGACAAATGTTACTTTTTGCCTTACAACATCTGCATCATATTATCTTTATTGTATTTTATTTTTACTGGTTTAAGTTTTCAAATTTAATTAGCAAAAATAAAACCCAAAAAATCGTAGATTTTAAACATAAATCTATTTTTATCTTTATAAATCTGTTTTTATTTTTATTTTTAAAAGTATTTCATTTTATTTTGGTGGTGGTGGTGGTGGTGGTGGTTGTTAGAGACCCTCGAGTCATGTCGGACTCATAGTGACCTTCACAGGGTTTTCCATTGCTGATGGTTTCCGGATTGCCTGGGGAGTGGGTTGCCACGCCCTCTCCCAGTTTTGTAGTGCTGGGAATCGAACCTGGGACCTCAGAGACTGCAGAGCAGCGCTCTACCAACTGAGATAAATCCCACCTCTGTTATTTTGATTAATGTGTATTAATTGCCCATATTAATAAGATTCAGTGTGGTATTTCCAGGCACGCATAAGATTTTTATTTTGTTTTGTTTTGTTTGGGTTTTTTTTGTTTTGTTCTTTGTTTTGGGCTCTGTTTTGCTTTAAGAGGTTGCTGTGATACAATAGCTAGTTTCCTTGGGAAGTTTCTAAAAATAAGTTTAATAAAAATTTTGTTCTAAAACAGATTCTAAAAAAAGGAATTTGATTCATTTTCTTGAGTAGCTAAGGGTAATAGAAAACAAGGAGACATAGAAAATGTTTTACATATTAATCAAAATGCATTAAGTGCTTTTGAGAATCCTGTGTAAACAGTGGTGCATGCCTGTAATCCCAGTCATTTGGGAGGCAGAGGCAGGAGGATTGCAAATTTACGGCTAGGGACAGCCTGTGTAATTTAACAAGACTCTGTCCCAAAATAAAAATTTTTTAAAAATTGAAAATGGGCTGAAGGTGCACCACAGTGGTAGAGCAGTTGCAAAAAATGTATTCCTGAGTTCAATCCCCAAGTCCCACAAAAAAGAGACAGAGAGAGGAAAAAAATAAAGAAAATCCAATGTATCAAGTGTCCAAGTACAATCGTTTTGTGACATCTTTTTGATATATGAAGGTTCCTAGCCATGAGTTTGTTAAAAAGTATACATATAACATAAAATTATAATTGTTCAATATAAAATTTCATTAAAGTTTCTTTTTCATGATAAAAAGGCAAATATGAACCTCTATGAACTGTAACATTCGGGATTTAGGTAAGCTTTTATACTACTCTATATATAATAGACAAAAGAACTATGTTATTACCATAAATCTTATCAAAAGGAGAAGTGGATAATATTTCACAACTGAGGGGTAATTAAGTTAATAAAATGTAATTTTAATGGTTGCTCAGAAAATTTTCTTAACAGCTTTGTACTAGACCAATTTAAAATGTAAATTTGGTAATAAAAAGATAAAATTTAAAGGACTAGGCATGTAGGTGAGAACAGTTTTTGCATGGCTTCTGGACTTTGCTCCATGCTAAAATGTGGGCCATATACATATTTTGTAAATGTTAACATGGGCTATTTTTGCCATTGGCATGATAAACTTGCTAAACATTAATTCATTGGATTCTCTCTAGCATTGGTTCCTTGTTATTTTACATTTTGTTATAAGGTTAAATTTTTAATTCAATTTAGCTGTTTTTTTTAGATATCTCACTTCGTAGCTCAACTGGCCTCAAACTAATGGCAATCCTCCAGCCTCAGCCTCCCAATTACTGAATTATAGGTGTGCACTATTACACCTGGCTGAATATTTTAATATCTGGCTTGAAATATATATGTAGACATAATTATGTGACTCGATGGCACCTAACAATGACAACAACAACAACATAAATGCCTATAAAATTAGTAAGTTGTTTTTAGGTTGGCTTGGACTCATATCGACCCTACGTACAACAGAATGAAACACTCCCCAACACTGTACCATGCCTAGCACTATGTCAATTCTTCTCTGCTATTCATAGGGTTTTCAATGGCTGATTGTTTTGTGATTGCTTAAGGGATTGCTTAAGGATTGCCATGTCCTTCTCACATTTTTGTGGTGCCAGGATCTAACCCAGGACCTCAGAGTATAGAGCAGCATTCTACCAACTGATCCAAACCCCAGCTCAAAATTAGTAAGACAGAACCAACATTGTTTACAAAAGGCAATATTAGATTTACATCATCTGTGTTCATTAGATCATTGGACTATTTTTATGTTGTAATATATATAATAAAAATGTTCTTATGATATACATAGTATACATTATTTATCTATATATGAATATTATATAAGCCAATAAGTCTCTGACAGAGACAGTGAATGGAAATGTCATCAGAAATTTTTGTTCACTGTTTTATGATTCTCAGGTGTGTTTATAAAAATCTCTAAAGCCCTGCCAGCAGGGAGCTACTTCCACAAAGGAAGCATCCAACTTCCAGAAGTTTCATAACCTCCTGGAACATCACCACCAACTGGGGACCAAGTGTTCAACCTCATGACCTTTGGGGGACACTCAAATCTAAACCATAACAGCCACCTATAAATGATGTCTGTATGAAATGCAAAGAAATCTATGGGTTCAAATCTTGTATAGGATATGTTTTATATTGATTATGAGACATTTCATTTCCTGCATTGGATTGTTGACCTTATTAGCAAGAACCACCTGTGTCTAGGGTGTGTGTTCCTTTTCACCTCTCCCCAATATACAGCATTCTATGAAAAATGCAGGAAGAAGGCTCCAAACATGTTTCATAGGATGGTATATGTTTTTCTCTTTCCCTGACATGGAGTAGAAGGGCCAGTGGCAAAGAACCAAGGAGAAATTGAAGAAGAGGAATGCTCTGAAGGATAGTGCTGCAAAAGGTAAAGCAAATAAAGGAGTTACAGAGCTGGGCATGGTGATGCGCACTTATAATCCCAGCACTGTGGAGGCTAAGACAAGAGGGTCATGAGTTCAAAACCACAAGGCCAGCCTTAGCTTGTAGAAAGAAAGAAAGAAAGAAAGAAAGAAAGAAAGAAAGAAAGAAAGAAAGACTGACTATAGATTCTTTTGTTACCCAAGGAGGATAACACTAGTTTTCAAACTTTAATATTCATAAGAATCAAGGGTGCTTATTAAAATTGAGTTTCCACTGGGTATGGTGGAGCATGCTTATAATCCCAGCACTCTGGAGGTTGAGGCAGGAGGACCAAGAGCCCAGCCTGGATTACATAGTGAGACCCTGGCTCAAAAAACAACAAAAAGTGAGCCTCTTGGGCTCTGCCCATAGAGATTCTGATTCCATGGGTCTGAGGTTTGCTATTAGTGGTCTTAGAATAGATAAGGCCTATTTTCTGAGGTGTTGGGGAGAATTCTTGAATAAGATGAAGCATAACAATCCTCTTAAGAAAACACAGATTTAAAAAAAAATAGGACCTAACAAAAACAAAAAATAAAGCTCATTTCTCTGATTCATATTCCCAACAGAGAACTGTTTAACAAGGAGACAGGTCTAGTCACCATATGATTGTTAATCTGCAAAGTAGGTTTTATGAAGTAGGTTAATCCATGTAAGCCTGCAGCTGTAGCACTGTGGTATCCGATCCCGTCAGATCTCGGAAGGTAGGCAGGGTTGGGTCTGGTTAGTACTTGGATGGGAGGCAACCTGGGAACACTAGATACTGTAGGCTTGGGAGAAGGACCCAGCAACCCACTCCCAAAAATCAATCCGCCATTGAAAACCCTATGAATAGCAGAGAAGCACTGACAATACTGTTTCGCCTGTTGTATATAGGGTTGCTATGAGTCTGACACCAGCTCAACCACACCTAACAACAAGAAGCTATTTTTTGTGACTCTTTTTTTTTTTTTAGGATACATAAAAGAACAGTTGTTATGTAGATGAATCAATGCTATAAATGATATAGGGACAGGTTTTGAGATCTTAAATTATGGGAAATATTTCTTTATAACTTAGAGATCTGGGTCTGAATATGCTAATACATAAGTGGCTATGTAGTATCCAAACAGCTTTTAAAATTAATCATACAGCCCTTTTAAAATAGCTGTGAAAAGCTGAGCATGGTGCATGCGTATAATCCTAGCACTTGGGAGGCTGGGGCAGGAGGATCTACGTAAATGTGGGGCCAGCCTGGGCTCTACATAGCAAGTTCCAGGCCAGCTTGGGCTGCAGAGTGAGATCTTGTCACACACACACAAAAAATGTTGTGAAGAAAATGTTGAATTTGTTTAACACTGGTATCTAAATTATCATCAAGGCATGTGACAAGTGACAACATTTTAGTCAGGCACAGTGGCATATGCCTGTAATCACAGCAACTTGGGAGGCTGAAGCAGAAGAATCACAGGTTCAAGGCCAGAGGCAGCCTGAGTAACTTAGTGAGACCTTGTCTCAAAATAAAAAGTAAAATATGGGCTAGGGGTGCAGTTGATCATAGAGTGCATGCAAAGTACTTGTGAGGTCCTGGGTAAACCTCTAGTACTGCAAAAAATAAAAATAAAAATAAATAAAAGTTCATTTTAGCAAACACATGTGAAGTTACCCAGTACTATTTTTAATTTTTTTAAACCAGTGACTCTTTTCCCTATTTTATCTCAACATATTGTCCTCAATTTTACTTTGTTTTCATTTGTTAAGTTGATGAGTACCCAGGCAATCATCCCAGTTTAGGTTTAAACTTTGTGCTAAATGCTTGAATAATGACCCAGATTTGGTTTCTTTTTAAAAGCGACAGCCTTTTAGCCTAAAGTGAGTCAGTCACTCCTCAAGCAGATGTGAGTTTCTATGTCGGCAAAGATTGCAGACCCAATCAGCATCTTACTGTTAAAACCTTGAGAATTTCCAAACCCAATGACACCTTATTTTATCGTTTCCTTTACTCCCAAGAGAAAGACCAGCCATTATATATTCCATACTCGGGATTTTAGAGGACAGCAAAAAAGTAAGGCTGAAAAAAGTTTAGTGCTGCTCTGGCTGGCTCTGCCTCTTTCAAGGGTCCCTCCCTTACTTGAGTGCAGAGACATCTTATTAAAAAATGTAGGCATCTTCATTTTTACTGCACCCTTTTCAAGAAGTTCTCACCCTCAGCTTTGTTTGGAGCTAATGAAGGGCTGAGAGTGTAGTCCAGTGGTAGATTACTTGCTTAGTATACAGGCAGCCCTGGGTTTAAAACCCAGTACTGGGGGAAAGAAAAGCTAATAGGGATCAACTTAATACCTTTCAAGACATCTTATTCTGTTTTTAGGAAACTCTTAGTATTAGAAGGCTTTTGTTTATGTTCCTTCTACATAAGCCCAATTGATGCTTACCTGAGACCCTCTTCCCTCTGAGAAACACGGAGTAAATACATATCTCATGTGGTGATAGTCTTTTAGCTCTATGATGAGGCCCAAGATACCCCATTCTATTTTCTTTATCTTCTCTGGCTCCTGAAAGAGATGGGCAGGGCATACTGGGCCTACACACAGCCGCAGAAAGGGATGAGAGTGAACCATGCCTTGGGGTTACCACGTGAATCCAGTTATATTTAAGATAATTTTATATAGAGAAATTCAATAGTCAAAAAATTCTCTAGAAGACAGAGGATTAGAATGCACTTACAATCTTCTGGGAAATTTTCTTTGAAAAAGTATGCATCATTTTTTTCTTTTTCAGTAGATATGCTTGGATAGTAGATCATTTTCACTGTAATTCGCTCGCTCGCGCTCGCGCACTCTCTCTCTCTCTCTCTCTCTCTCTCTCCCTCCCTTTCATTTTACAATTAAACAAAAACATACATTTTAACTGAGTGCTGGCAGGTAACATGTCCTGTGGGATGCATAAATCTTCCTTGAGTAGCCCACAAGATGCCTAATATAATATGTAAAGTCAGGCATTAGCTTCAATAAATGTTTGTTGAATTGAATTTCCTTGAGTTTCCAGAAATGGAGAGAACGATACAGATGAGGAAAAGGGGATTGAACTTCCTTTAAAGCTTTTTAGCTGCATCCTTCTGACCTTGCCCTGCTACTTACAAGAAATGCCCTAAGGAAATGAAATTATACCGAAAGCATTTTGCAAATGATGTCCAGACCCCTACCCTCAGCCTAAAAGCTCTACCTTTAAAGTATCAGTGTTCTGATAACCTAAGCAATTGCAGTCTATGTGTCATCATTGACGTTCTCTCCCTTCAAGTCACTGTATATTTTAAACATAGTATTCTACGGGAAGAATTCTTAATAAAAGAAAAGGTATAATGATCGGCAGAGATGCTTCGAAAGTATTTTGGTTTTAAGTGTCTAAGAGTCAGAGAAACCCACATCTATGACTTGGCCGAGAGATGGAGAGACCCCCAGGAGAAAAGCTGATATGAGAAAGAAGCTGGTTTGGAGTCACTGCCAAGGTGACACTGCAGTTTGCTGGAACTCCCGAAAGCGTCTGACCCAATGACCTAGTTCATGCAGAGCCATGAGTACTAGAGTCTATAGCAAAGTACAATTGGCAGAGTCCTGTAAGTGCAAAACACCTTGTGTCCACGTGTCCTTATTTGGGGACTACTTGTACTTTAACCAGATACTCGGAATAACAGCAGGACTTGCTCTGTCATAGAAAGCAGGGCTGTTTTCTGAGAATGAAACAGGCACCAGTCTTAGGACTTGGCCCTGGACTTGCTCCCATAGGAAAGGGTGGGAGAGTGTGACTCAGCTGACATCAGACGTCCTGCCAAGATGGGAGAGGACGGTATCCTCAGATAAGGCAATCAGTATGGAGGAGATTTTTTGCTTGATGGTGACCCCCACTCATCAATACCCTGGACTTAAGGAACACGTTCTCAGTCTCCAAAGAGAGGACAGGCAAAAGGAAGGCAAAGCCCTTATACCAGCTCTTATATCCAGTAGGAGTGGTTGGTCTGGGAGAGGACTGTGTGGGACTTGTCTTGATATAAATAACATCCCCTTTCATTTTCAACAAAGTCCTGTGTAGGACAATAAATTTCATGTCATTATAGGCATGGAATACTTGGAAGGATACCAGATAAACAACTTTGCAACAGAGACCAATGCAAAGACCAGCTTTATACACTGAGGCAAGGGAGGATTAAGGTGGGAACTGGACCACGGGGTAGAATGTGTAGGCTGCCCTCACAGTTACTAGGAACCTCAGAGAGAGTTCTAGTCACATTCCATGAATGCCAGAAATGGTAATGAGAGTCTGTATTTTAGTGGCAATGACCCCTGCCACCCTCCAAAATACAAAAGGATATATCAGGGTATTTTTTGTTTGTCTTGTTTTGTTTTGTTTTGAGGCAGTCTCACTATGTAGCCCAGGCTGGCCTTGAACTCACAACCTCCTGCCTCAGCCTCCCAAGTGCTAGGATTACAGGTTTGAACCACCATGCCCAGCTGACATACCCTCCTTGTACCAGTATTTCTATTCTTGGCCTCACAGTTGAGAGTGACTGCTATTTACTCAACATATAAAATAGTGTTAAGTATTTCTGAAGGCCAGAAAGGTTTTCATGGGGTGGAGTGGAGCAGTATGCTTTCCAGCCATATGGACAAGACACTGTGCCACATAATGGAGAGGGAGCAAGTTGCTTATAATCTAATTGGAAAATTAAATAGTTATAAAAATTATAAGTAATCCAAGACAGCAGTAGAAAAGTTATCAAAAAATTAGTGCCTGGTTAATAACAAACCAGTTGTGTTAGCTGTCATTTTTATGAAAGTTCAAAGAGAAAGAGTAACCACTTCAGGGTGGAAAGATCAAAGAAAATTTGTGAAGGAAGTGAGACTCTGAGTCTTGAAGGACTTCTTATGTATCATGTACTTATTACTTGTCAGCCATTTTCTTTTTTTTCTTTTTCTTGTATTTTTTAATGTATAATCCCAGGTACTTGGTTGGCTGAGGCAGGAGGATTGCAAATTTGAGGACAGTTAAGACTATAAAGAGAGCAGATTTAGATTCTGGTTGTCAGGAGGAGTCAGAAGAAGCAAAGTCAAACAGACTTAAATGTTGACGATCATAACCTCCTTCCTTATTTCTGTTTTTCATCTAGGGGGTTCCCCATGGTCCCAGTTAATCAGATAGCCAGCTCTGCTTTAGAAACTTCCTTAACTTCTTTCCTTGCTCTCAGCAGAGCGTTCCTTATTAGTTTTTCTGGAATGTACTCATATAAACCGTACTTCTGTTTAAATGTTTAAACAATTTAAACAGGTGAAAAATAGTAAAATTAAAGTAGTTTATTTAGTTCCTACTCAGTTGTATTTTTCAAAAGATAAAAATGGCTTAATTACATACTTAAACCAAAGCAATAAAAAAATCTGAAAATTGTTCCAAAACCACATTGTTTACTTGATCATGAGAAATTTCAACAAAAGTAAGGTAGCCAGGAAGATAGTTGCTCTAGGCCATTGGGAAGCTCGTATACATGGTATGATAGTTAACATTTTCTATTTTTATCAAGTTGCTTTTCTGAATTCTTTTTTTTTTT